>CM066985.1:25164875-25186437 GCA_033977485.1 Hydrangea macrophylla
ATAAACTTGCGGGAACTAACGGAATGCATTACGGATGCACGCTTCGCAAATAATGCGAAAAAATGACTTTAGGATCACTTAAACTTGAAAATTCTTAGTTTTATGGGCTTTGAGTAGTGAAATGATAAACCGTTTAACCAAACGCCAAAAAAACCTTACACGCACCTCAAACACGCCTAAATAAACTTGTGGGAACTAAAGGAATGCATAACGGATGCACGCTTCGCAAATAATGCAAAAAAATGACTTTAGGATCACTTAAACTTGAAAATTCTTAGTTTTAGGGGTTTTGAGTACTGAAATGGTAAACCGCTTAACCAAATGCCACGAAATATTGTACGCACCTCAAACATGCCTAAATAAACTTGTGGGAACTAAAAGAATGCATAACTGATGCACGCTTCGCAAATAATGCAAAAAAATGACTTTAGGATCACTTAAACTTGAAAATTCATAGTTTTAGGGGTTTTGAGTAGTGAAACGGTAAACCGCTTAACCAAATTCCACGAAACCTTACACGCACCTCAAACATGCCTAAATAAACTTGTGGGAACTAATGGAATGCATAACGGATTCACGATTCACAAAAAATGCGAAAAAAATGACTCATTAGTCACTTAGGCTTGAAAAAACAAAGTTTTGGGGTTTTGAGTAGTGAATCGGTAAACCGCTTAACCAACCGCCATGAAACCTTACACACACCTCAAACATTCCTAAATAAACTTGCGGGAACTAACGGAATGCATTACGGATGCACGCTTCGCAAATAATGCGAAAAAATGACTTTAGGATCACTTAAACTTGAAAATTCTTACTTTTATGGGCTTTGAGTAGTGAAATGATAAACCGTTTAACCAAACGCCAAAAAACCTTACACGCACCTCAAACACGCCTAAATAAACTTGTGGGAACTAAAGGAATGCATAACGGATGCACGCTTCGCAAATAATGCAAAAAAAATGACTTTAGGATCACTTAAACTTGAAAATTCTTAGTTTTAGGGGTTTTGAGTACTGAAATGGTAAACCGCTTAACCAAATGCCACGAAATATTGTACGCACCTCAAACATGCCTAAATAAACTTGTGGGAACTAAAGGAATGCATAACTGATGCACGCTTCGCAAATAATGCAAAAAAATGACTTTAGGATCACTTAAACTTGAAAATTCATAGTTTTAGGGGTTTTGAGTAGTGAAACGGTAAACCGCTTAACCAAATTCCACGAAACCTTACACGCACTCAAACATGCCTAAATAAACTTGTGGGAACTAATGGAATGCGTAACGGATTCACGGTTCACAAAAAATGCGAAAAATGACTCATTAGTCACTTAGGCTTGAAAAAACAAAGTTTTGGGGTTTTGAGTAGTGAATCGGTAAACCGCTTAACCAACCGCCATGAAACCTTACACACACCTCAAACATGCCTAAATAAACTTGCGTTAACTATAGGAATGCATTACGGATGCACGCTTCGCAAATAATGCGAAAAAATGACTTTAGGATCACTTAAACTTGAAAATTCTTAGTTTTATGGGCTTTGAGTAGTGAAATGATAAACCGTTTAACCAAACGCCAAAAAACCTTACACGCACCTCAAACACGCCTAAATAAACTTGTGGGAACTAAAGGAATGCATAACGGATGCACGCTTCGCAAATAATGCAAAAAAATGACTTTAGGATCACTTAAACTTGAAAATTCTTAGTTTTAGGGGTTTTGAGTACTGAAATGGTAAACCGCTTAACCAAACGCCATGAAATATTGTACGCACCTCAAACATGCCTAAATAAACTTTTGGGAACTAACAGAATGCATTACGGATTCACGGTTCACAAAAAATGCGAAAAAATGACTCTTTAGTCCCTTAGGCATGAAAAAACGAAGTTTTTGGGGTTTTGAGTAGTGAATCGGTAAACCGCTTAACCAACCGCTATGAAACCTTACACACACCTCAAACATGCCTAAATAAACTTGCGGGAACTAACGGAATGCATTACGGATGCACGCTTCGCAAATAATGGGAAAAAATGACTTTAGGATCACTTAAACTTGAAAATTCTTAGTTTTAGGGGTTTTGAGTAGAGAAACGGTAAACCGCTTAACCAAACGCCACGAAATATTACACGCACCTCAAACATGCCTAAATAAACTTTTGGGAACTAACAGAATGCATAACGGATTCACGGTTCACAAAAAATGTGAAAAAATGACTCTTTAGTCACTTAGACTTGAAAAAATGTAGTTTTGGGGGTTTTGAGTACTGAATCGGTAAAACGCGTAACCAACCACCATGAAACCTTACACGCACCTCAAACATGCCTAAATAAACTTGCAGGAACTAACGGAATGCATTACGGATGCACGCTTCGCAAATAATGCAAAAAAATGACTTTAGGATCACTTAAACTTGAAATTCTTAGTTTTAGGGGTTTTGAGTAGTGAAACGGCAAACCGCTTAACCAAACGCCACGAAACCATACACGCACCTCAAACATGCCTAAATAAACTTGCGGGAACTAACGGAATGCATAACGGATTCAGGGTTCACAAAAAATGAGGAAAAATGACTCTTTAGTCACTTAGGCTTGAAAAAATGTAGTTTTGGGGGTTTTGAGTAGTGAATCGGTAAACTGCTTAACCAACCACCATGAAACCTTACACACACCTCAATCATGCCTAAATAAACTTGCGGGAACTAACGGAATGCATTACGAATGCACGCTTCACAAATAATGCAAAAAAAATGACTTTAGGATCACTTAAACTTGAAAATTCTTAGTTTTAGTGGTTTTGAGTAGTGAAACGGTAAACCGCTTAACCAAAAGCCACGACACCTTACACGTTCCTCAAACATACCTAAATAAACTTGTGGGAACGAATGGAATGCATTACGGATGAACGCTTCGCAAATAATGCAAAAAAATGACTTTAGGATCACTTAAACTTGAAAATTCTTAGTTTTAGGGGCTTTGAGTAGTGAAACGGTAAACCGCTTAACTTTATGGAACCTACGGAATGCATTACGAATTCACGCTTCGCAAGTAATGTGAAAAAATGACTTTAGGATCACTTAAACTTGAAAATTCTTAGTTTTATGGGCTTTGAGTAGTGAAACGATAAACCGTTTAACCAAATGCCAAAAAACCTTACACGCACCTCAAACACGCCTAAATAAACTTGTGGGAACTAACGGAATGCATTACGTATTCACGCTTCGCAAATAATGCAAAAAAATGACTTTAGGATCACTTAAACTTGAAAATTCTTAGTTTTAGGGGTTTTGAGTAGTAAAACGGTAAACCGCTTAACCAAATGCCACGAAATCTTACACGCACCTCAAACATGCCTAAATAAACTTTCGGTAACTAACAGAATACATAACGGATTCACGGTTCACAAAAAATGTGAAAAAATGATTCTTTAGTCACTTAGACTTGAAAAAATGTAGTTTTGGGGGTTTTGAGTAGTGAATCGGTAAACCGCGTAACCAACCCCCATGAAACCTTACAAGCACCTCAAACATGCCTAAATAAAATTGCAGGAACTAACGTAATGCATTACGGATGCACGCTTCGCAAATAATGCAAAAAAATGACTTTAGGATCACTTAAACTTGAAAATTCTTAGTTTTAGGGGTTTTGAGTAGTGAAACGGCAAACCGCTTAACCAAACGCCACGAAACCATACACACACCTCAAACATGCCTAAATAAACTTGCGGGAACTAACGGAATGCATAACGGATTCCGGGTTCACAAAAAATGAGAAAAAATGACTCTTTAGTCACTTAGGCTTGAAAAAATGTAGTTTTGGGGGTTTTGAGTAGTGAATCGGTAAACCGCTTAACCAACCACCATGAAACCTTACACACACCTCAATCATGCCTAAATAAACTTGCGGGAACTAACGGAATGCATTACGAATGCACGCTTCGCAAATAATGCAAAAAAAAATGACTTTAGGATCACTTAAACTTGAAAATTCTTAGTTTTAGTGGTTTTGAGAAGTGAAACGGTAAACCGCTTAACCAAAAGCCACGAAACCTTACACGTTCCTCAAACATACCTAAATAAACTTGTGGGAATGAATGGAATGCATTACGGATGAACGCTTCGCAAACAATGCAAAAAAATGACTTTAGGATCACTTAAACTTGAAAATTCTTAGTTTTAGGGGCTTTGAGTAGTGAAACGGCAAACCGCTTAACCAAACGCCATGAAACCATACACGCACCTCAAACATGCCTAAATAAACTTGTGGGAACTAACGGAATGCATTACGTATTCACGCTTCGCAAATAATGCAAAAAAATGACTTTAGGATCACTTAAACTTGAAAATTCTTAGTTTTAGGGGTTTTGAGTAGTGAAACGGTAAACCGCTTAACCAAACGCCACGAAATCTTACACGCACCTCAAACATGCCTAAATAAACTTTCGGGAACTAACAGAATGCATAACGGATTCACGGTTCACAAAAAATGTGAAAAAATGATTCTTTAGTCACTTAGACTTGAAAAAATGTAGTTTTGGGGGTTTTGAGTAGTGAATCGGTAAACCGCGTAACCAACCCCCATGAAACCTTACACGCACCTCAAACATGCCTAAATAAACTTGCAGGAACTAACGTAATGCATTACGGATGCACGCTTCGCAAATAATGCAAAAAAATGACTTTAGGATCACTTAAACTTGAAAATTCGTAGTTTTAGGGGTTTTGAGTAGTGAAACGGCAAACCGCTTAACCAAACGCCACGAAACCATACACGCACCTCAAACATGCCTAAATAAACTTACGGGAACTAACGGAATGCATAACGGATTCCGGGTTCACAAAAAATGAGAAAAAATGACTCTTTAGTCACTTAGGCTTGAAAAAATGTAGTTTTGGGGGTTTTGAGTAGTGAATCGGTAAACCGCGTAACGAACCCTCATGAAACCTTACATGCACCTCAATCATGCCTAAATAAACTTGCGGGAACTAACAGAATACATTACGGATGCACGCTTCGCAAATAATGCAAAAAAAATGACTTTAGGATCACTTAAACTTGAAAATTCTTAGTTTTAGGGGTTTTGAGTAGTGAAACGGTAAACCGCTTAACCAAACGCCACGAAACCTTACACGTACCTCAAACATACCTAAATAAACTTGTGGGAACTAACGGAATGCATTACGGATGCACGCTTCGCAAATAATGCAAAAAAATGACTTTAGGATCACTTAAACTTGAAAATTTTTAGTTTTACGGGCTTTGAGTAGTGAAACGGTAAACCGCTTAACTAAACGCCACGAAACCTTTCACGCACCTCAAACATGCCTAAATAAACTTTAGGGAACCTACGGAATGCATTACGAATTCAAGCTTCGCAAATAATGCGAAAAAAATGACTTTAGGATCACTTAAACTTGAAAATTCTTAGTTTTAGGGGCTTTGAGTAGTGAAACGATAAACCGTTTAACCAAACGCCAAAAAACCTTACACGCACCTCAAACACGCCTAAATAAACTTGTGGGAACTAACGGAATGCATTACGTATTCACGCTTCGCAAATAATGCGAAAAAATGACTTTAGGATCACTTAAACTTGAAAATTCTTAGTTTTAGGGGTTTTGAGTAGTAAAACGGTAAACCGCTTAACCAAACGCCACGAAATCTTACATGCACCTCAAACATGCCTAAATAAACTTTCGGGAACTAACAGAATGCATAACGGATTCACGGTTCACAAAAAATGTGAAAAAATGACTCTTTAGTCACTTAGACTTGAAAAAGTGTAGTTTTGGGGGTTTTGAGTAGTGAATCGGTAAACCGCGTAACCAACCCCCATGAAACCTTACACGCACCTCAAACATGCCTAAATAAACTTGCAGGAACTAACGGAATGCATTACGGATGCACGCTTCGCAAATAATGCAAAAAAATGACTTTAGGATCACTTAAACTTGAAAATTCTTAGTTTTAGGGGTTTTGAGTAGTGAAACGGCAAACCGCTTGACCAAACGCCACGAAACCATACACGCACCTCAAACATGCCTAAATAAACTTGCGGGAACTAACGGAATGCATAACGGATTCAGGGTTCACAAAAAATGAGAAAAAATGACTCTTTAGTCACTTAGGCTTGAAAAAATGTAGTTTTGGGGGTTTTGAGTAGTGAATCGGTAAACCGCTTAACCAACCACCATGAAACCTTACACACACCTCAATCATGCCTAAATAAACTTGCTGGAACTAACGGAATGCATTACGAATGCACGCTTCGCAAATAATGCAAAAAAAATGACTTTAGGATCACTTAAACTTGAAAATTCTTAGTTTTAGTGGTTTTGAGTAGTGAAACGGAAAACCGCTTAACCAAAAGCCACGAAACCTTACACGTTCCTCAAACATACCTAAATAAACTTGTGGGAACGAATGGAATGCATTACGGATGAACGCTTCGCAAATAATGCAAAAAAATGACTTTAGGATCACTTAAACTTGAAAATTCTTAGTTTTAGGGGCTTTGAGTAGTGAAACGGTAAACCGCTTAACTAAACGCCACAAAACCTTACACGCACCTCAAACATGCCTATATAAACTTAATGGAACCTACGGAATGCATTACGAATTCACGCTTCGCAAGTAATGTGAAAAAATGACTTTAGGATCACTTAAACTTGAAAATTCTTAGTTTTATGGGCTTTGAGTAGTGAAACGATAAACCGTTTAACCAAATGCCAAAAAACCTTACACGCACCTCAAACACGCCTAAATAAACTTGTGGGAACTAACGGAATGCATTACGTATTCACGCTTCGCAAATAATGCGAAAAAATGACTTTAGGATCACTTAAACTTGAAAATTCTTAGTTTTAGGGGTTTTGAGTAGTAAAACGGTAAACCGCTTAACCAAACGCCACGAAATCTTACATGCACCTCAAACATGCCAAAATAAACTTTCAGGAACTAACAGAATGCATAACGGATTCACGGTTCACAAAAAATGTGAAAAAATGATTCTTTAGTCACTTAGACTTGAAAAAATGTAGTTTTGGGGGTTTTGAGTAGTGAATCGGTAAACCGCGTAACCAACCCCCATGAAACCTTACAAGCACCTCAAACATGCCTAAATAAAATTGCAGGAACTAACGTAATGCATTACGGATGCACGCTTCGCAAATAATGCAAAAAAATGACTTTAGGATCACTTAAACTTGAAAATTCTTAGTTTTAGGGGTTTTGAGTAGTGAAACGGCAAACCGCTTAACCAAACGCCACGAAACCATACACGCACCTCAAACATGCCTAAATAAACTTGCGGGAACTAACGGAATGCATAACGGATTCCGGGTTCACAAAAAATGAGAAAAAATGACTCTTTAGTCACTTAGGCTTGAAAAAATGTAGTTTTGGGGGTTTTGAGTAGTGAATCGGTAAACCGCTTAACCAACCACCATGAAACCTTACACACACCTCAATCATGCCTAAATAAACTTGCGGGAACTAACGGAATGCATTACGAATGCACGCTTCGCAAATAATGCAAAAAAAATGACTTTAGGATCACTTAAACTTGAAAATTCTTAGTTTTAGTGGTTTTGAGTAGTGAAACGGTAAACCGCTTAACCAAAAGCCACGAAACCTTACACGTTCCTCAAACATACCTAAATAAACTTGTGGGAATGAATGGAATGCATTACGGATGAACGCTTCGCAAACAATGCAAAAAAATGACTTTAGGATCACTTAAACTTGAAAATTCTTAGTTTTAGGGGCTTTGAGTAGTGAAACGGCAAACCGCTTAACCAAACGCCACGAAACCATACACGCACCTCTAACATGCCTAAATAAACTTGTGGGAACTAACGGAATGCATTACGTATTCACGCTTCGCAAATAATGCAAAAAAATGACTTTAGGATCACTTAAACTTGAAAATTCTTAGTTTTAGGGGTTTTGAGTAGTGAAACGGTAAACCGCTTAACCAAACGCCACGAAATCTTTCACGCACCTCAAACATGCCTAAATAAACTTTCGGGAACTAACAGAATGCATAACGGATTCACGGTTCACAAAAAATGTGAAAAAATGAATCTTTAGTCACTTAGACTTGAAAAAATGTAGTTTTGGGGGTTTTGAGTAGTGAATCGGTAAACCGCGTAACCAACCCCCATGAAACCTTACACGCACCTCAAACATGCCTAAATAAACTTGAAGGAACTAACGTAATGCATTACGGATGCACGCTTCGCAAATAATGCAAAAAAATGACTTTAGGATCACTTAAACTTGAAAATTCGTAGTTTTAGGGGTTTTGAGTAGTGAAACGGCAAACCGCTTAACCAAACGCCACGAAACCATACACGCACCTCAAACATGCCTAAATAAACTTACGGGAACTAACGGAATGCATAACGGATTCCGGGTTCACAAAAAATGAGAAAAAATGACTCTTTAGTCACTTAGGCTTGAAAAAATGTAGTTTTGGGGGTTTTGAGTAGTGAATCGGTAAACCGCGTAACGAACCCTCATGAAACCTTACATGCACCTCAATCATGCCTAAATAAACTTGCGGGAACTAACAGAATGCATTACGTATGCACGCTTCGCAAATAATGCAAAAAAAATGACTTTAGGATCACTTAAACTTGAAAATTCTTAGTTTTAGGGGTTTTGAGTAGTGAAACGGTAAACCGCTTAACCAAACGCCACGAAACCTTACACGTACCTCAAACATACCTAAATAAACTTGTGGGAACTAACGGAATGCATTACGGATGCACGCTTCGCAAATAATGCAAAAAAATGACTTTAGGATCACTTAAACTTGAAAATTCTTAGTTTTAGGGGCTTTGAGTAGTGAAACGATAAACCGTTTAACCAAACGCCAAAAAACCTTACACGCACCTCAAACACGCCTAAATAAACTTGTGGGAACTAACGGAATGCATTACGTATTCACGCTTCGCAAATAATGCGAAAAAATGACTTTAGGATCACTTAAACTTGAAAATTCTTAGTTTTAGGGGTTTTGAGTAGTAAAACGGTAAACCGCTTAACCAAACGCCACGAAATCTTACATGCACCTCAAACATGCCTAAATAAACTTTCAGGAACTAACAGAATGCATAACGGATTCTCGGTTCACAAAAAATGTGAAAAAATGACTCTTTAGTCACTTAGACTTGAAAAAGTGTAGTTTTGGGGGTTTTGAGTAGTGAATCGGTAAACCGCGTAACCAACCCCCATGAAACCTTACACGCACCTCAAACATGCCTAAATAAACTTGCAGGAACTAACGGAATGCATTACGGATGCACGCTTCGCAAATAATGCGAAAAAATGACTTTAGGATCACTTAAACTTGAAAATTCTTAGTTTTAGGGGTTTTGAGTAGTGAAACGGCAAACCGCTTGACCAAACGCCACGAAACCATACACGCACCTCAAACATGCCTAAATAAACTTGTGGGAACTAATGGAATGCATAACGGATTCAGGGTTCACAAAAAATGAGAAAAAATGACTCTTTAGTCACTTAGGCTTGAAAAAATGTAGTTTTGGGGGTTTTGAGTAGTGAATCGGTAAACCGCTTAACCAACCACCATGAAACCTTACACACACCTCAATCATGCCTAAATAAACTTGCGGGAACTAACGGAATGCATTACGAATGCACGCTTCGCAAATAATGCAAAAAAAATGACTTTAGGATCACTTAAACTTGAAAATTCTTAGTTTTAGTGGTTTTGAGTAGTGAAACGGTAAACCGCTTAACCAAAAGCCACGAAACCTTACACGTTCCTCAAACATACCTAAATAAACTTGTGGGAATGAATGGAATGCATTACGGATGAACGCTTCGCAAACAAAGCAAAAAAATGACTTTAGGATCACTTAAACTTGAAAATTCTTAGTTTTAGGGGCTTTGAGTAGTGAAACGGCAAACCGCTTAACCAAACGCCACGAAACCATACACGCACCTCAAACATGCCTAAATAAACTTGTGGGAACTAACGGAATGCATTACGTATTCACGCTTCGCAAATAATGCAAAAAAATGACTTTAGGATCACTTAAACTTGAAAATTCTTAGTTTTAGGGGTTTTGAGTAGTGAAACGGTAAACCGCTTAACCAAACGCCACGAAATCTTTCACGCACCTCAAACATGCCTAAATAAACTTTCGGGAACTAACAGAATGCATAACGGATTCACGGTTCACAAAAAATGTGAAAAAATGATTCTTTAGTCACTTAGACTTGAAAAAATGTAGTTTTGGGGGTTTTGAGTAGTGAATCGGTAAACCGCGTAACCAGCCCCCATGAAACCTTACACGCACCTCAAACATGCCTAAATAAACTTGCAGGAACTAACGTAATGCATTACGGATGCACGCTTCGCAAATAATGCAAAAAAATGACTTTAGGATCACTTAAACTTGAAAATTCGTAGTTTTAGGGGTTTTGAGTAGTGAAACGGCAAACCGCTTAACCAAACGCCACGAAACCATACACGCACCTCAAACATGCCTAAATAAACTTACGGGAACTAACGGAATGCATAACGGATTCCGGGTTCACAAAAAATGAGAAAAAATGACTCTTTAGTCACTTAGGCTTGAAAAAATGTAGTTTTGGGGGTTTTGAGTAGTGAATCGGTAAACCGCGTAACGAACCCTCATGAAACCTTACATGCACCTCAATCATGCCTAAATAAACTTGCGGGAACTAACAGAATGCATTACGGATGCACGCTTCGCAAATAATGCAAAAAAAATGACTTTAGGATCACTTAAACTTGAAAATTCTTAGTTTTAGGGGTTTTGAGTAGTGAAACGGTAAACCGCTTAACCAAACGCCACGAAACCTTACACGTACCTCAAACATACCTAAATAAACTTGTGGGAACTAACGGAATGCATTACGGATGCACGCTTCGCAAATAATGCAAAAAAATGACTTTAGGATCACTTAAACTTGAAAATTCTTAGTTTTAGGGGCTTTGAGTAGTGAAACGATAAACCGTTTAACCAAACGCCAAAAAACCTTACACGCACCTCAAACACGCCTAAATAAACTTGTGGGAACTAACGGAATGCATTACGTATTCACGCTTCGCAAATAATGCGAAAAAATGACTTTAGGATCACTTAAACTTGAAAATTCTTAGTTTTAGGGGTTTTGAGTAGTAAAACGGTAAACCGCTTAACCAAAGGCCACGAAATCTTACATGCACCTCAAACATGCCTAAATAAACTTTCAGGAACTAACAGAATGCATAACGGATTCTCGGTTCACAAAAAATGTGAAAAAATGACTCTTTAGTCACTTAGACTTGAAAAAGTGTAGTTTTGGGGGTTTTGAGTAGTGAATCGGTAAACCGCGTAACCAACCCCCATGAAACCTTACACGCACCTCAAACATGCCTAAATAAACTTGCAGGAACTAACGGAATGCATTACGGATGCACGCTTCGCAAATAATGCGAAAAAATGACTTTAGGATCACTTAAACTTGAAAATTCTTAGTTTTAGGGGTTTTGAGTAGTGAAACGGCAAACCGCTTGACCAAACGCCACGAAACCATACACGCACCTCAAACATGCCTAAATAAACTTGCGGGAACTAATGGAATGCATAACGGATTCAGGGTTCACAAAAAATGAGAAAAAATGACTCTTTAGTCACTTAGGCTTGAAAAAATGTAGTTTTGGGGGTTTTGAGTAGTGAATCGGTAAACCGCTTAACCAACCACCATGAAACCTTACACACACCTCAATCATGCCTAAATAAACTTGCGGGAACTAACGGAATGCATTACGAATGCACGCTTCGCAAATAATGCAAAAAAAATGACTTTAGGATCACTTAAATTTGAAAATTCTTAGTTTTAGTGGTTTTGAGTAGTGAAACGGTAAACCGCTTAACCAAAAGCCACGAAATCTTACATGCACCTCAAACATGCCTAAATAAACTTTCAGGAACTAACAGAATGCATAACGGATTCTCGGTTCACAAAAAATGTGAAAAAATGACTCTTTAGTCACTTAGACTTGAAAAAGTGTAGTTTTGGGGGTTTTGAGTAGTGAATCGGTAAACCGCGTAACCAACCCCCATGAAACCTTACACGCACCTCAAACATGCCTAAATAAACTTGCAGGAACTAACGGAATGCATTACGGATGCACGCTTCGCAAATAATGCAAAAAAATGACTTTAGGATCACTTAAACTTGAAAATTCTTAGTTTTAGGGGTTTTGAGTAGTGAAACGGCAAACCGCTTGACCAAACGCCACGAAACCATACACGCACCTCAAACATGCCTAAATAAACTTGCGGGAACTAATGGAATGCATAACGGATTCAGGGTTCACAAAAAATGAGAAAAAATGACTCTTTAGTCACTTAGGCTTGAAAAAATGTAGTTTTGGGGGTTTTGAGTAGTGAATCGGTAAACCGCTTAACCAACCACCATGAAACCTTACACACACCTCAATCATGCCTAAATAAACTTGCGGGAACTAACGGAATGCATTACGAATGCACGCTTCGCAAATAATGCAAAAAAAATGACTTTAGGATCACTTAAATTTGAAAATTCTTAGTTTTAGGGGTTTTGAGTAGTAAAACGGTAAACCGCTTAACCAAACGCCACGAAATCTTACACGCACCTCAAACATGCCTAAATAAACTTTCAGGAACTAACAGAATGCATAACGGATTCTCGGTTCACAAAAAATGTGAAAAAATGACTCTTTAGTCACTTAGGCTTGAAAAAGTGTAGTTTTGGGGGTTTTGAGTAGTGAATCGGTAAACCGCGTAACCAACCCCCATGAAACCTTACACGCACCTCAAACATGCCTAAATAAACTTGCAGGAACTAACGGAATGCATTACGGATGCACGCTTCGCAAATAATGCAAAAAAATGACTTTAGGATCACTTAAACTTGAAAATTCTTAGTTTTAGGGGTTTTGAGTAGTGAAACGGCAAACCGCTTGACCAAACGCCACGAAACCATACACGCACCTCAAACATGCCTAAATAAACTTGCGGGAACTAACGGAATGCATAACGGATTCAGGGTTCACAAAAAATGAGAAAAAATGACTCTTTAGTCACTTAGGCTTGAAAAAATGTAGTTTTGGGGGTTTTGAGTAGTGAATCGGTAAACCGCTTAACCAACCACCATGAAACCTTACACACACCTCAATCATGCCTAAATAAACTTGCGTGAACTAACAGAATGCATTACGAATGCACGCTTCGCAAATAATGCAAAAAAAATGACTTTAGGATCACTTAAACTTGAAAATTCTTAGTTTTAGTGGTTTTGAGTAGTGAAACGGTAAACCGCTTAACCAAAAGCCACGAAACCTTACACGTTCCTCAAACATACCTAAATAAACTTGTGGGAATGAATGGAATGCATTACGGATGAACGCTTCGCAAATAATGCAAAAAAATGACTTTAGGATCACTTAAACTTGAAAATTCTTAGTTTTAGGGGCTTTGAGTAGTGAAACGGTAAACCGCTTAACTAAACGCCACAAAACCTTACACGCACCTCAACATGCCTATATAAACTTTATGGAACCTACGGAATGCATTACGAATTCACACTTCGCAAGTAATGTGAAAAAATGACTTTAGGATCACTTAAACTTGAAAATTCTTAGTTTTAGTGGTTTTGAGTAGTGAAACGGTAAACCGCTTAACCAAAAGCCACGAAACCTTACACGTTCATCAAACATACCTAAATAAACTTGTGGGAATGAATGGAAAGCATTACGGATGAACGCTTCGCAAATAATGCAAAAAAATGACTTTAGGATCACTTAAACTTGAAAATTCTTAGTTTTAGGGGCTTTGAGTAGTGAAACGGTAAACCGCTTAACTAAACGCCACAAAACCTTACACGCACCTCAACATGCCTATATAAACTTTATGGAACCTACGGAATGCATTACGAATTCACACTTCGCAAGTAATGTGAAAAAATGACTTTAGGATCACTTAAACTTGAAAATTCTTAGTTTTAGTGGTTTTGAGTAGTGAAACGGTAAACCGCTTAACCAAAAGCCACGAAACCTTACACGTTCATCAAACATACCTAAATAAACTTGTGGGAATGAATGGAAAGCATTACGGATGAACGCTTCGCAAATAATGCAAAAAAATGACTTTAGGATCACTTAAACTTGAAAATTCTTAGTTTTAGGGGCTTTGAGTAGTGAAACGGTAAACCGCTTAACTAAACGCCACAAAACCTTACACGCACCTCAACATGCCTATATAAACTTTATGGAACCTACGGAATGCATTACGAATTCACACTTCGCAAGTAATGTGAAAAAATGACTTTAGGATCACTTAAACTTGAAAATTCTTAGTTTTAGTGGTTTTGAGTAGTGAAACGGTAAACCGCTTAACCAAAAGCCACGAAACCTTACACGTTCATCAAACATACCTAAATAAACTTGTGGGAATGAATGGAAAGCATTACGGATGAACGCTTCGCAAATAATGCAAAAAAATGACTTTAGGATCACTTAAACTTGAAAATTCTTAGTTTTAGGGGCTTTGAGTAGTGAATCGGTAAACCGCGTAACCAACCCCCATGAAACCTTACACGCACCTCAAACATGCCTAAATAAACTTGCAGGAACTAACGGAATGCATTACGGATGCACGCTTCGCAAATAATGCAAAAAAATGACTTTAGGATCACTTAAACTTGAAAATTCTTAGTTTTAGGGGTTTTGAGTAGTGAAACGGCAAACCGCTTGACCAAACGCCACGAAACCATACACGCACCTCAAACATGCCTAAATAAACTTGCGGGAACTAACGGAATGCATAACGGATTCAGGGTTCACAAAAAATGAGAAAAAATGACTCTTTAGTCACTTAGGCTTGAAAAAATGTAGTTTTGGGGGTTTTGAGTAGTGAATCGGTAAACCGCTTAACCAACCACCATGAAACCTTACACACACCTCAATCATGCCTAAATAAACTTGCGTGAACTAACAGAATGCATTACGAATGCACGCTTCGCAAATAATGCAAAAAAAATGACTTTAGGATCACTTAAACTTGAAAATTCTTAGTTTTAGTGGTTTTGAGTAGTGAAACGGTAAACCGCTTAACCAAAAGCCACGAAACCTTACACGTTCCTCAAACATACCTAAATAAACTTGTGGGAACGAATGGAATGCATTACGGATGAACGCTTCGCAAATAATGCAAAAAAATGACTTTAGGATCACTTAAACTTGAAAATTCTTAGTTTTAGGGGCTTTGAGTAGTGAAACGGTAAACCGCTTAACTAAACGCCACAAAACCTTACACGCACCTCAACATGCCTATATAAACTTTATGGAACCTACGGAATGCATTACGAATTCACACTTCGCAAGTAATGTGAAAAAATGACTTTAGGATCACTTAAACTTGAAAATTCTTAGTTTTAGTGGTTTTGAGTAGTGAAACGGTAAACCGCTTAACCAAAAGCCACGAAACCTTACACGTTCATCAAACATACCTAAATAAACTTGTGGGAATGAATGGAAAGCATTACGGATGAACGCTTCGCAAATAATGCAAAAAAATGACTTTAGGATCACTTAAACTTGAAAATTCTTAGTTTTAGGGGCTTTGAGTAGTGAAACGGCAAACCGCTTAACCAAACGCCACGAAACCATACACGCACCTCAAACATGCCTAAATAAACTTGTGGGAACTAACGGAATGCATTACGTATTCACGCTTCGCAAATAATGCAAAAAAATGACTTTAGGATCACTTAAACTTGAAAATTCTTAGTTTTAGGGGTTTTGAGTAGTGAAACGGTAAACCGCTTAACCAAAAGCCACGAAACCTTACACGTTCATCAAACATACCTAAATAAACTTGTGGGAATGAATGGAAAGCATTACGGATGAACGCTTCGCAAATAATGCAAAAAAATGACTTTAGGATCACTTAAACTTGAAAATTCTTAGTTTTAGGGGCTTTGAGTAGTGAAACGGCAAACCGCTTAACCAAACGCCACGAAACCATACACGCACCTCAAACATGCCTAAATAAACTTGTGGGAACTAACGGAATGCATTACGTATTCACGCTTCGCAAATAATGCAAAAAAATGACTTTAGGATCACTTAAACTTGAAAATTCTTAGTTTTAGGGGTTTTGAGTAGTGAAACGGTAAACCGCTTAACCAAAAGCCACGAAACCTTACACGTTCATCAAACATACCTAAATAAACTTGTGGGAATGAATGGAAAGCATTACGGATGAACGCTTCGCAAATAATGCAAAAAAATGACTTTAGGATCACTTAAACTTGAAAATTCTTAGTTTTAGGGGCTTTGAGTAGTGAAACGGCAAACCGCTTAACCAAACGCCACGAAACCATACACGCACCTCAAACATGCCTAAATAAACTTGTGGGAACTAACGGAATGCATTACGTATTCACGCTTCGCAAATAATGCAAAAAAATGACTTTAGGATCACTTAAACTTGAAAATTCTTAGTTTTAGGGGTTTTGAGTAGTGAAACGGTAAACCGCTTAACCAAATGCCACAAAACCTTACACGCACCTCAACATGCCTATATAAACTTTATGGAACCTACGGAATGCATTACGAATTCACGCTTCGCAAGTAATGTGAAAAAATGACTTTAGGATCACTTAAACTTGAAAATTCTTAGTTTTAGTGGTTTTGAGTAGTGAAACGGTAAACCGCTTAACCAAAAGCCACGAAACCTTACACGTTCATCAAACATACCTAAATAAACTTGTGGGAATGAATGGAAAGCATTACGGATGAACGCTTCGCAAATAATGCAAAAAAATGACTTTAGGATCACTTAAACTTGAAAATTCTTAGTTTTAGGGGCTTTGAGTAGTGAAACGGCAAACCGCTTAACCAAACGCCACGAAACCATACACGCACCTCAAACATGCCTAAATAAACTTGTGGGAACTAACGGAATGCATTACGTATTCACGCTTCGCAAATAATGCAAAAAAATGACTTTAGGATCACTTAAACTTGAAAATTCTTAGTTTTAGGGGTTTTGAGTAGTGAAACGGTAAACCGCTTAACCAAATGCCACGAAATCTTACACGCACCTCAAACATGCCTAAATAAACTTTCGGGAACTAACAAAATGCATAACGGATTCACGGTTCACAAAAAATGTGAAAAAATGACTCTTTAGTCACTTAGACTTGAAAAAATGTAGTTTTTGGGGTTTTGAGTAGTGAATCGGTAAACCGCTTAACCAACCGCCATGAAACCTTACACACACCTCAAACATGCCTAAATAAACTTGCGGGAACTAACGGAATGCATTACGGATGCACGCTTCGCAAATAATGCGAAAAAATGACTTTAGGATCACTTAAACTTGAAAATTCTTAGTTTTAGGGGCTTTGAGTAGTGAAACGGCAAACCGCTTAACCAAACGCCACGAAACCATACACGCACCTCAAACATGCCTAAATAAACTTGTGGGAACTAACGGAATGCATTACGTATTCACGCTTCGCAAATAATGCAAAAAAATGACTTTAGGATCACTTAAACTTGAAAATTCTTAGTTTTAGGGGTTTTGAGTAGTGAAACGGTAAACCGCTTAACCAAATGCCACAAAACCTTACACGCACCTCAACATGCCTATATAAACTTTATGGAACCTACGGAATGCATTACGAATTCACGCTTCGCAAGTAATGTGAAAAAATGACTTTAGGATCACTTAAACTTGAAAATTCTTAGTTTTAGTGGTTTTGAGTAGTGAAACGGTAAACCGCTTAACCAAAAGCCACGAAACCTTACACGTTCATCAAACATACCTAAATAAACTTGTGGGAATGAATGGAAAGCATTACGGATGAACGCTTCGCAAATAATGCAAAAAAATGACTTTAGGATCACTTAAACTTGAAAATTCTTAGTTTTAGGGGCTTTGAGTAGTGAAACGGCAAACCGCTTAACCAAACGCCACGAAACCATACACGCACCTCAAACATGCCTAAATAAACTTGTGGGAACTAACGGAATGCATTACGTATTCACGCTTCGCAAATAATGCAAAAAAATGACTTTAGGATCACTTAAACTTGAAAATTCTTAGTTTTAGGGGTTTTGAGTAGTGAAACGGTAAACCGCTTAACCAAATGCCACAAAACCTTACACGCACCTCAACATGCCTATATAAACTTTATGGAACCTACGGAATGCATTACGAATTCACGCTTCGCAAGTAATGTGAAAAAATGACTTTAGGATCACTTAAACTTGAAAATTCTTAGTTTTAGTGGTTTTGAGTAGTGAAACGGTAAACCGCTTAACCAAAAGCCACGAAACCTTACACGTTCATCAAACATACCTAAATAAACTTGTGGGAATGAATGGAAAGCATTACGGATGAACGCTTCGCAAATAATGCAAAAAAATGACTTTAGGATCACTTAAACTTGAAAATTCTTAGTTTTAGGGGCTTTGAGTAGTGAAACGGCAAACCGCTTAACCAAACGCCACGAAACCATACACGCACCTCAAACATGCCTAAATAAACTTGTGGGAACTAACGGAATGCATTACGTATTCACGCTTCGCAAATAATGCAAAAAAATGACTTTAGGATCACTTAAACTTGAAAATTCTTAGTTTTAGGGGTTTTGAGTAGTGAAACGGTAAACCGCTTAACCAAATGCCACGAAATCTTACACGCACGTCAAACATGCCTAAATAAACTTTTGGAAACTAACAAAATGCATAACGGATTCACGGTTCACAAAAAATGTGAAAAAATGACTCTTTAGTCACTTAGACTTGAAAAAATGTAGTTTTTGGGGTTTTGAGTAGTGAATCGGTAAACCGCTTAACCAACCGCCATGAAACCTTACACACACCTCAAACATGCCTAAATAAACTTGCGGGAACTAACGGAATGCATTACGGATGCACGCTTCGCAAATAATGCGAAAAAATGACTTTAGGATCACTTAAACTTGAAAATTCTTAGTTTTAGGGGTTTTGAGTAGTGAAACGGCAAACCGCTTAACCAAACGCCACGAAACCATACGCGCATCTCAAACATGCCTAAATAAACTTGCGGGAACTAACGGAATGCATAACGGATTTAGGGTTCACAAAAAATGCGAAAAAATGACTCATTAGTCACTTAGGCTTGAAAAAATGAAGTTTTTGGGGTTTTGAGTAGTGAATCGGTAAACCGCTTAACCAACCGCCATGAAACCTTACACAAACCTCAAACATGCCTAAATAAACTTGCGGGAACTAACGGAATGCATTACGGATGCACGCTTCGCAAATAATGCGAAAAAATGACTTTAGGATCACTTAAACTTGAAAATTCTTAGTTTTAGGGGTTTTGAGTACTGAAATGGTAAACCGCTTAACCAAACGCCACAACATATTACACGCACCTCAAACATGCCTAAATAAACTTTTGGGAACTAACAGAATGCATAACGGATTCACGGTTCACAAAAAATGCAAAAAAATGACTCTTTAGTCACTCTGGCTTGAAAAAACGTAATTTTGGGGGTTTTGAGTAGTGAATCGGTAAACCGCTTAACGAACCCTCATGAAACCTTACATGCACCTCAATCATGCCTAAATAAACTTGCGGGAACTAACGGAATGCATTACGGATGCATGCTTCGCAAATAATGCAAAAAAAATGACTTTAGAATCACTTAAACTTGAAAATTCTTAGTTTTAGTGGTTTTGAGTAGTGAAATGGTAAACCGCTTAACCAAACGCCACGAAACCTTACACGTACCTCAAACATACCTAAATAAACTTGTGGGAACTAACGGAATGCATTACGGATGCACGCTTCGCAAATAATGCAAAAAAATGACTTTAGGATCACTTAAACTTGAAAATTTTTAGTTTTACGGGCTTTGAGTAGTGAAACGGTAAACCGCTTAACTAAACGCCACGAAACCTTTCACGCACCTCAAACATGCCTAAATAAACTTTAGGTAACCTACGGAATGCATTACGAATTCACGCTTCGCAAATAATGCGAAAAAATGACTTTAGGATCACTTAAACTTGAAAATTCTTAGTTTTAGGGGCTTTGAATAGTGAAACGATAAACCGTTTAACCAAACGCCAAAAAACCTTACACGCACCTCAAACACGCCTAAATAAACTTGTGGGAACTAACGGAATGCATTACGTATTCACGCTTCGCAAATAATGCGAAAAAATGACTTTAGGATCACTTAAACTTGAAAATTCTTAGTTTTAGGGGTTTTGAGTAGTAAAACGGTAAACCGCTTAACCAAACGCCACGAAATCTTACACGCACCTCAAACATGCCTAAATAAACTTTCGGGAACTAATAGAATGCATAACGGATTCACGGTTCACAAAAAATGTGAAAAAATGACTCTTTAGTCACTTAGACTTGAAAAAATGTAGTTTTGGGGGTTTTGAGTAGTGAATCGGTAAACCGCGTAACCAACCACCATGAAACCTTACACGCACCTCAAACATGCCTAAATAAACTTGCAGGAACTAACGGAATGCATTACGGATGCACGCTTCGCAAATAATGCAAAAAAATGACTTTAGGATCACTTAAACTTGAAAATTCTTAGTTTTAGGGGTTTTGAGTAGTGAAACGGCAAACCGCTTAACCAAACGCCACGAAACCATACACGCACCTCAAACATGCCTAAATAAACTTGCGGGAACTAACAGAATGCATAACGGATTCAGGGGTCACAAAAAATGAGAAAAAATGACTCTTTAGTCACTTAGGCTTGAAAAAATGTAGTTTTGGGGGTTTTGAGTAGTGAATCGGTAAACCGCTTAACAAACCACCATGAAACCTTACACACACCTCAATCATGCCTAAATAAACTTGCGGGAACTAACGGAATGCATTACGAATGCACGCTTCGCAAATAATGCAAAAAAAATGACTTTAGGATCACTTAAACTTGAAAATTCTTAGTTTTAGTGGTTTTGAGTAGTGAAACGGTAAACCGCTTAACCAAAAGCCACGAAACCTTACACGTTCCTCAAACATACCTAAATAAACTTGTGGGAACGAATGGAATGCATTACGGATGAACGCTTCGCAAATAATGCAAAAAAATGACTTTAGGATCACTTAAACTTGAAAATTCTTAGTTTTAGGGGATTTGAGTAGTGAAACGGTAAACCGCTTAACTAAACGCCACAAAACCTTACACGCACCTCAAACATGCCTATATAAACTTTATGGAACCTACGGAATGCATTACGAATTCACGCTTCGCAAGTAATGCGAAAAAATGACTTTAGGATCACTTAAACTTGAAAATTCTTAGTTTTAGGGGTTTTGAGTAGTGAAACGGCAAACCGCTTAACCAAACGCCACGAAACCATACACGCACCTCAAACATGCCTAAATAAACTTGCGGGAACTAACGGAATGCATAACGGATTCCAGGTTCACCAAAAATGAGAAAAAATGACTCTTTAGTCACTTAGGCTTGAAAAAATGTAGTTTTGGGGGTTTTGAGTAGTGAAT
>CM066985.1:25186937-25260038 GCA_033977485.1 Hydrangea macrophylla
TAAGGTTTCGTGGAATTTGGTTAAGCGGTTTACCGTTTCACTACTCAAAACCCTTAAAACTATGAATTTTCAAGTTAAGTGATCCTAAAGTCATTTTTTTTGCATTATTTGCGAAGCGTGCATCCTTATGCATTCCTTTAGTTCCCACAAGTTTATTTAGGCGTGTTTGAGGTGCGTGTAAGATTTTTTGGCGTTGGTTAAACGGTTTATCGTTTCACTACTCAAAGCCCATAAAACTAAGAATTTTCAAGTTTAAGTGATCCTAAAGTCATTTTTTTGCATTATTTGCGAAGCGTGAATTCGTAATGCATTCCGTAGGTTCCCTAAAGTTTATATAGGCATGTTTGAGGTGCGTGTAAGGTTTTGTGGCGTTTAGTTAAGCGGTTTACCGTTTCACTACTCAAAGCCCCTAAAACTAAGAATTTTCAAGTTTAAGTGATCCTAAAGTCATTTTTTTGCATTATTTGCGAAGCGTTCATCCGTAACGCATTCCATTCGTTCTCACAAGTTTATTTAGGTATGTTGAGGACCGTGTAAGGTTTCGTGGCTTTTGGTTAAGCGGTTTACCGTTTCACTACTCAAAACCACTAAAACTAAGAATTTCAAGTTTAAGTGATCCTAAAGTCATTTTTTTTGCATTATTTGCGAAGCGTGCATTCGTAATGCATTCCGTTAGTTCCCGCAAGTTTATTTAGGCATGATTGCGGTGTGTGTAAGGTTTCATGGTGGTTGGTTAAGCGGTTTACCGATTCACTACTCAAAACCTCCAAAACTACATTTTTTCAAGCCTAAGTGACTAAAGAGTCATTTTTTCTCATTTTTTGTGAACCCGGAATCCGTTATGCATTCCGTTAGTTCCCGCAAGTTTATTTAGGCATGTTTGAGGTGCGTGTATGGTTTCGTGGCGTTTGGTTAAGCGGTTTACCGTTTCACTACTCAAAGCCCCTAAAACTAAGAATTTTCAAGTTTAAGTGATCCTAAAGTCATTTTTTTGCATTATTTGCGAAGCGTTCATCCGTAACGCATTCCATTCGTTCCCACAAGTTTATTTAGGTATGTTTGAGGACCGTGTAAGGTTTCGTGGCTTTTGGTTAAGCGGTTTACCGTTTCACTACTCAAAACCACTAAAACTAAGAATTTTCAAGTTTAAGTGATCCTAAAGTCATTTTTTTTGCATTATTTGCGAAGCGTGCATTCGTAATGCATTCCGTTAGTTCCCGCAAGTTTATTTAGGCATGATTGCGGTGTGTGTAAGGTTTCATGGTGGTTGGTTAAGCGGTTTACCGATTCACTACTCAAAACCTCCAAAACTACATTTTTTCAAGCCTAAGTGACTAAAGAGTCATTTTTTCTCATTTTTGTGAACCCGGAATCCGTTATGCATTCTGTTAGTTCCCGCAAGTTTATTTAGGCATGTTTGAGGTGCGTGTATGGTTTCGTGGCGTTTGGTTAAGCGGTTTGCCGTTTCACTACTCAAAACCCCTAAAACTAAGAATTTTCAAGTTTAAGTGATCCTAAAGTCATTTTTTCGCATTATTTGCGAAGCGTGAATCCGTAATGCATTCCGTTAGTTCCCGCAAGTTTATTTAGGCATGTTTGAGGTGTGTGTAAGGTTTCATGGCGGTTGGTTAAGCGGTTTACCGATTCACTACTCAAAATCCCAAAAACTTTGTTTTTTCAAGCCTAAGTGACTAATGAGTCATTTTTTCGCATTTTTTGTGAACCGTGAATCCGTTATGCATTCCATTAGTTCCCACAAGTTTATTTAGGCATGTTTGAGGTGCGTGTAAGGTTTCGTGGAATTTGGTTAAGCGGTTTAACGTTTCACTACTCAAAACCCCTAAAACTATGAATTTTCAAGTTTAAGTGATCCTAAAGTCATTTTTTTGCATTATTTGCGAAGCGTGCATCAGCCATGCATTCCTTTAGTTCCCACAAGTTTATTTAGGCGTGTTTGATGTGCGTGTAAGGTTTTTTGGCGTTTGGTTAAACGGTTTATCATTTCACTACTCAAAGCCCATAAAACTAAGAATTTTCAAGTTTAAGTGATCCTAAAGTCATTTTTTCGCATTATTTGCAAAGCGTGAATTTGTAATGCATTCCGTTAGTTCCCGCAAGTTTATTTAGGCATGTTTGAGGTGTGTGTAAGGTTTCATGGCGGTTGGTTAAGCGGTTTACCGATTCACTACTCAAAACCCCAAAAACTTTGTTTTTTCAATCCTAAGTGACTAATGAGTCATTTTTTTGCATTTTTTGTGAACCGTGAATCCGTTATGCATTCCGTTAGTTCCCACAAGTTTATTTAGGCATGTTTGAGGTGTGTGTAAGGTTTCGTGGAATTTGGTTAAGCGGTTTACCGTTTCACTACTCAAAACCCTTAAAACTATGAATTTTCAAGTTTAAGTGATCCTAAAGTCATTTTTTTGCATTATTTGCGAAGCGTGCATCCTTATGCATTCCTTTAGTTCCCACAAGTTTATTTAGGCGTGTTTGAGGTGAGTGTAAGGTTTTTTGGCGTTTGGTTAAACGGTTTATCGTTTCACTACTCAAAGCCCATAAAACTAAGAATTTTCAAGTTTAAGTGATCCTAAAGTCATTTTTTCGCATTATTTGCGAAGCGTGAATTCGTAATGCATTCCGTAGGTTCCCTAAAGTTTATATAGGCATGTTTGAGGTGCGTGTAAGGTTTTGTGGCGTTTAGTTAAGCGGTTTACCGTTTCACTACTCAAAGCCCCTAAAACTAAGAATTTTCAAGTTTAAGTGATCCTAAAGTCATTTTTTGCATTATTTGCGAAGCGTGCATCCGTTATGCATTCTTTTAGTTCCCACAAGTTTATTTAGGCGTGTTTGAGGTGCGTGTAAGGTTTTTTGGCGTTTGGTTAAACGGTTTATCATTTCACTACTCAAAGCCCATAAAACTAAGAATTTTCAAGTTTAAGTGATCCTAAAGTCATTTTTTCGCATTATTTGCGAAGCGTGAATTTGTAATGCATTCCGTTAGTTCTCGCAAGTTTATTTAGGCATGTTTGAGGTGTGTGTAAGGTTTCATGGCGGTTGGTTAAGCGGTTTACCGATTCACTACTCAAAACCCCAAAAACTTTGTTTTTTCAAGCCTAAGTGACTAATGAGTCATTTTTTTGCATTTTTTGTGAACCGTGAATCCGTTATGCATTCCGTTAGTTCCCACAAGTTTATTTAGGCATGTTTGAGGTGCGTGTAAGGTTTCGTGGAATTTGGTTAAGCGGTTTACCGTTTCACTACTCAAAACCCCTAAAACTATGAATTTTCAAGTTTAAGTGATCCTAAAGTCATTTTTTTTCATTATTTGCGAAGCGTGCATCCGTTATGCATTCCTTTAGTTCCCACAAGTTTATTTAGGCGTGTTTGAGGTGCGTGTAAGGTTTTTTGGCGTTTGGTTAAACGGTTTATCATTTCACTACTCAAAGCCCATAAAACTAAGAATTTTCAAGTTTAAGTGATCCTAAAGTCATTTTTTCTTATTATTTGCGAAGCGTGAATTTGTAATGCATTCCGTTAGTTCCCGCAAGTTTATTTAGGCATGTTAGAGGTGTGTGTAAGGTTTCATTGCGGTTGGTTAAGCGGTTTACCGATTCACTACTCAAAACCCCAAAAACTTTGTTTTTTCAAGCCTAAGTGACTAATGAGTCATTTTTTCGCATTTTTTGTGAACCGTGAATCCGTAATGCATTCCATTTGTTCCCACAAGTTTATTTAGGTATGTTTGAGGAACGTGTAAGGTTTCGTGGCTTTTGGTTAAGCGGTTTACCGTTTCACTACTCAAAACCACTAAAACTAAGAATTTTGAAGTTTAAGTGATCCTAAAGTCATTTTTTTTGCATTATTTGCGAAGCGTGCATTTGTAATGCATTCCGTTAGTTCCCGCAAGTTTATTTAGGCATGATTGAGGTGTGTGTAAGGTTTCATGGTGGTTGGTTAAGCGGTTTACCGATTCACTACTCAAAACCCCCAAAACTACATTTTTTCAAGCCAAAGTGACTAAAGAGTCATTTTTTCTCATTTATTGTGAACCCTGAATCCGTTATGCATTCCGTTAGTTCCCGCAAGTTTATTTAGGCATGTTTGAGGTGCGTGTATGGTTTCGTGGCATTTGGTTAAGCGGTTTGCCGTTTCACTACTCAAAGCCCATAAAATTGAGAATTTTCAAGTTTAAGTGATCCTAAAGTCATTTTTTTGCATTATTTGCGAAGCGTGAATTCGTAATGCATTCCGTAGGTTCCCTAAAGTTTATATAGGCATGTTTGAGGTGCGTGTAAGGTTTTGTGGCGTTTAGTTAAGCGGTTTACCGTTTCACTACTCAAAGCCCCTAAAACTAAGAATTTTCAAGTTTAAGTGATCCTAAAGTCATTTTTTTGCATTATTTGCGAAGCATTCATCCGTAATGCATTCCATTCGTTCCCACAAGTTTATTTAGGTATGTTTGAGGAACGTGTAAGGTTTCGTGGCTTTTGGTTATGCGGTTTACCGTTTCACTACTCAAAACCACTAAAACTAAGAATTTTCAAGTTTAAGTGATCCTAAAGTCATTTTTTTTGCATTATTTGTGAAGCGTGCATTCGTAATGCATTCCGTTAGTTCCCGCAAGTTTATTTAGGCATGATTGAGGTGTGTGTAAGGTTTCATGGTGGTTGGTTAAGCGGTTTACCGATTCACTACTCAAAACCCCAAAAACTACATTTTTTCAAGCCTAAGTGACTAAAGAGTCATTTTTTCTCATTTTTTGTGAACCCTGAATCCGTTATGCATTCCGTTAGTTCCCGCAAGTTTATTAAGGCATGTTTGAGGTGCGTGTATGGTTTCGTGGCGTTTGATTAAGCGGTTTGCCGTTTCACTACTCAAAACCCCTAAAACTAAGAATTTTCAAGTTTAAGTGATCCTAAAGTCATTTTTTTGCATTATTTGCGAAGCGTGCATCCTTATGCATTCCTTTAGTTCCCACAAGTTTATTTAGGCGTGTTTGAGGTGCGTGTAAGGTTTTTTGGCGTTTGGTTAAACGGTTTATCGTTTCACTACTCAAAGCCCATAAAACTAAGAATTTTCAAGTTTAAGTGATCCTAAAGTCATTTTTTCGCATTATTTGCGAAGCGTGAATTCGTAATGCATTCTGTAGGTTCCCTAAAGTTTATATAGGCAGGTTTGAGGTGCGTGTAAGGTTTTGTGGCGTTTAGTTAAGCGGTTTACCGTTTCACTACTCAAAGCCCCTAAAACTAAGAATTTTCAAGTTTAAGTGATCCTAAAGTCATTTTTTTGCATTATTTGCGAAGCGTTCATCCGTAATGCATTCCGTTAGTTCCCGCAAGTTTATTTAGGCATGTTTGAGGTGTGTGTAATGTTTCATGGTGGTTGGTTAAGCGGTTTACCGATTCACTACTCAAAACACCCAAAACTACATTTTTTCAAGCCAAAGTGACTAAAGAGTCATTTTTTCTCATTTATTGTGAATCCTGAATCCGTTATGCATTCCGTTAGTTCCCGCAAGTTTATTTAGGCATGTTTGAGGTGCGTGTATGGTTTCGTGGCGTTTGGTTAAGCGGTTTGCCGTTTCACTACTCAAAGCCCATAAAACTGAGAATTTTCAAGTTTAAGTGATCCTAAAGTCATTTTTTTGCATTATTTGCGAAGCGTGAATTCGTAATGCATTCCGTAGGTTCCCTAAAGTTTATATAGGCATGTTTGAGGTGCGTGTAAGGTTTTGTGGCGTTTAGTTAAGCGGTTTACCGTTTCACTACTCAAAGCCCCTAAAACTAAGAATTTTCAAGTTTAAGTGATCCTAAAGTCATTTTTTTGCATTATTTGCGAAGCATTCATCTGTAATGCATTCCATTCGTTCCCACAAGTTTATTTAGGTATGTTTGAGGAACGTGTAAGGTTTCGTGGCTTTTGGTTATGCGGTTTACCGTTTCACTACTCAAAACCACTAAAACTAAGAATTTTCAAGTTTAAGTGATCCTAAAGTCATTTTTTTTGCATTATTTGTGAAGCGTGCATTCGTAATGCATTCCGTTAGTTCCCGCAAGTTTATTTAGGCATGATTGAGGTGTGTGTAAGGTTTCATGGTGGTTGGTTAAGCGGTTTACCGATTCACTACTCAAAACCCCAAAAACTACATTTTTTCAAGCCTAAGTGACTAAAGAGTCATTTTTTCTCATTTTTTGTGAACCCTGAATCCGTTATGCATTCCGTTAGTTCCCGCAAGTTTATTTAGGCATGTTTGAGGTGCGTGTATGGTTTCGTGGCGTTTGGTTAAGCGGTTTGCCGTTTCACTACTCAAAACCCCTAAAACTAAGAATTTTCAAGTTTAAGTGATCCTAAAGTCATTTTTTTGCATTATTTGCGAAGCGTGCATCCGTAATGCATTCCGTTAGTTCCTGCAAGTTTATTTAGGCATGTTTGAGGTGCGTGTAAGGTTTCATGGTGGTTGGTTACGCGTTTTACCGATTCACTACTCAAAACCCCCAAAACTACATTTTTTCAAGTCTAAGTGACTAAAGAGTCATTTTTTCACATTTTTTGTGAACCGTGAATCCATTATGCATTTTGTTAGTTCCCAAAAGTTTATTTAGGCATATTTGAGGTGCGTGTAATATTTCGTGGCGTTTGGTTAAGCGGTTTACCGATTCTCTACTCAAAACCCCTAAAACTAAGAATTTTCAAGTTTAAGTGATCCTAAAGTCATTTTTCCCATTATTTGCGAAGCGTGCATCCGTAATGCATTCCGTTAGTTCCCGCAAGTTTATTTAGGCTTGTTTGAGGTATGTGTAAGGTTTCATAGCGGTTGGTTAAGCGGTTTACCGATTCACTACTCAAAACCCCAAAAACTTTGTTTTTTCATGCCTAAGGAACTAAAGAGTCATTTTTTCGCATTTTTTGTGAACCGTGAATCCGTAATGCATTCTGTTAGTTCCCAAAAGTTTATTTTGGCATGTTTGAGGTGCGTACAATATTTCATGGCGTTTGGTTAAGCGGTTTACCGTTTCACTACTCAAAACCCCTAAAACTAAGAATTTTCAAGTTTAAGTGATCCTAAAGTCATTTTTTTGCATTATTTGCGAAGCGTGCATCCGTAATGCATTCCGTTAGTCCCCGCAAGTTTATTTAGGCATGTTTGAGGTGTGTGTAAGGTTTCATGGCGGTTGGTTAAGCGGTTTACCGATTCACTACTCAAAACCCCAAAACTTTGTTTTTTCAAGCCTAAGTGACTAATGAGTCATTTTTTCGCATTTTTTGTGAACCGTGAATCCGTTATGCATTCCATTAGTTCCCACAAGTTTATTTTGGCATGTTTGAGGTGCGTGTAAGGTTTCGTGGAATTTGGTTAAGCGGTTTACCGTTTCACTACTCAAAACCCCTAAAACTATGAATTTTCAAGTTTAAGTGATCCTAAAGTCATTATTTTGCATTATTTGCGAAGCGTGCATCCGTTATGCATTCCTTTAGTTCCCACAAGTTTATTTAGGCGTGTTTGAGGTGCGTGTAAGGTTTTTTGGCGTTTGGTTAAACGGTTTATCATTTCACTACTCAAAGCCCATAAAACTAAGAATTTTCAAGTTTAAGTGATCCTAAAGTCATTTTTTCGCATTATTTGCGAAGCGTGAATTTGTAATGCATTCCGTTAGTTCCCGCAAGTTTATTTAGGCATGTTTGAGGTGTGTGTAAGGTTTCATGGCGGTTGGTTAAGCGGTTTACCGATTCACTACTCAAAACCCCAAAAACTTTGTTTTTTCAAGCCTAAGTGACTAATGAGTCATTTTTTCGCATTTTTTGTGAACCGTGAATCCGTTATGCATTCCGTTAGTTCCCACAAGTTTATTTAGGCATGTTTAAGGTGCGTGTAAGGTTTCGTGGAATTTGGTTAAGCGGTTTACCGTTTCACTACTCAAAACTCTTAAAACTATGAATTTTCAAGTTTAAGTGATCCTAAAGTCATTTTTTTGCATTATTTGCGAAGCGTGCATCCTTATGCATTCCTTTAGTTCCCACAAGTTTATTTAGGCGTGTTTGAGGTGCGTGTAAGGTTTTTTGGCGTTTGGTTAAACGGTTTATCGTTTCACTACTCAAAGCCCATAAAACTAAGAATTTTCAAGTTTAAGTGATCCTAAAGTCATTTTTTCGCATTATTTGCGAAGCGTGAATTCGTAATGCATTCCGTAGGTTCCCTAAAGTTTATATAGGCATGTTTGAGGTGCGTGTAAGGTTTTGTAGCGTTTAGTTAAGCGGTTTACCGTTTCACTACTCAAAGCCCCTAAAACTAAGAATTTTCAAGTTTAAGTGATCCTAAAGTCATTTTTTTGCATTATTTGCGAAGCGTTCATCCGTAACGCATTCCATTCGTTCCCACAAGTTTATTTAGGTATGTTTGAGGACCGTGTAAGGTTTCGTGGCTTTTGGTTAAGCGGTTTACCGTTTCACTACTCAAAACCACTAAAACTAAGAATTTTCAAGTTTAAGTGAATCCTAAAGTCATTTTTTTTGCATTATTTGCGAAGCGTGCATTCGTAATGCATTCCGTTAGTTCCCGCAAGTTTAGTTTATTTAGGCATGATTGAGGTGTGTGTAAGGTTTCATGGTGGTTGGTTAAGCGGTTTACCGATTCACTACTCAAAACCTCCAAAACTACATTTTTTCAAGCCTAAGTGACTAAAGAGTCATTTTTTCTCATTTTTTGTGAACCCGGAATCCGTTATGCATTCCGTTAGTTCCCGCAAGTTTATTTAGGCATGTTTGAGGTGCGTGTATGGTTTCGTGGCGTTTGGTTAAGCGGTTTGCCGTTTCACTACTCAAAACCCCTAAAACTAAGAATTTTCAAGTTTAAGTGATCCTAAAGTCATTTTTTCGCATTATTTGCGAAGCGTGAATCCGTAATGCATTCCGTTAGTTCCCGCAAGTTTATTTAGGCATGTTTGAGGTGTGTGTAAGGTTTCATGGCGGTTGGTTAAGCGGTTTACCGATTCACTACTCAAAACCCCAAAAACTTTGTTTTTTCAAGCCTAAGTGACTAATGAGTCATTTTTTCGCATTTTTTGTGAACCGTGAATCCGTTATGCATTCCGTTAGTTCCCACAAGTTTAGTTATGCATGTTTGAGGTGCATGTAAGGTTTCGTGGAATTTGGTTAAGCGGTTTACCGTTTCACTACTCAAAACCCCTAAAACTATGAATTTTCAAGTTTAAGTGATCCTAAAGTCATTTTTTTGCATTATTTCCGAAGCGTGCATCCGTAATGCATTACGTTAGTCCCCGCAAGTTTATTTAGGCATGTTTGAGGTGTGTGTAAGGTTTCATGGCGGTTGGTTAAGCGGTTTACCGATTCACTACTCAAAACCCCAAAAACTTTGTTTTTTCAAGCCTAAGTGACTAATGAGTCATTTTTTCGCATTTTTTGTGAACCGTGAATCCGTTATGCATTCCATTAGTTCCCACAAGTTTATTTAGGCATGTTTGAGGTGCGTGTAAGGTTTCGTGGAATTTGGTTAAGCGGTTTACCGTTTCACTACTCAAAACCCCTAAAACTATGAATTTTCAAGTTTAAGTGATCCTAAAGTCATTTTTTTGCATTATTTGCAAAGCGTGCATCCGTTATGCATTCCTTTAGTTCCCACAAGTTTATTTAGGCGTGTTTGAGGTGCGTGTAAGGTTTTTTGGCGTTTGGTTAAACGGTTTATCATTTCACTACTCAAAGCCCATAAAACTAAGAATTTTCAAGTTTAAGTGATCCTAAAGTCATTTTTTCGCATTATTTGCGAAGCGTGAATTTGTAATGCATTCCGTTAGTTCCCGCAAGTTTATTTAGGCATGTTTGAGGTGTGTGTAAGGTTTCATGGCGGTTGGTTAAGCGGTTTACCGATTCACTACTCAAAACCCCAAAAACTTTGTTTTTTCAAGCCTAAGTGACTAATGAGTCATTTTTTCACATTTTTTGTGAACCGTGAATCCGTTATGCATTCCGTTAGTTCCCACAAGTTTATTTAGGCATGTTTAAGGTGCGTGTAAGGTTTCGTGGAATTTGGTTAAGCGGTTTACCGTTTCACTACTCAAAACCCCTAAAACTATGAATTTTCAAGTTTAAGTGATCCTAAAGTCATTTTTTTGCATTATTTCCGAAGCGTGCATCCGTAATGCATTACGTTAGTCCCCGCAAGTTTATTTAGGCATGTTTGAGGTGTGTGTAAGGTTTCATGGCGGTTGGTTAAGCGGTTTACCGATTCACTACTCAAAACCCCAAAAACTTTGTTTTTTCAAGCCTAAGTGACTAATGAGTCATTTTTTCGCATTTTTTGTGAACCGTGAATCCGTTATGCATTCCATTAGTTCCCACAAGTTTATTTAGGCATGTTTGAGGTGCGTGTAAGGTTTCGTGGAATTTGGTTAAGCGGTTTACCGTTTCACTACTCAAAACCCCTAAAACTATGAATTTTCAAGTTTAAGTGATCCTAAAGTCATTTTTTTGCATTATTTGCAAAGCGTGCATCCGTTATGCATTCCTTTAGTTCCCACAAGTTTATTTAGGCGTGTTTGAGGTGCGTGTAAGGTTTTTTGGCGTTTGGTTAAACGGTTTATCATTTCACTACTCAAAGCCCATAAAACTAAGAATTTTCAAGTTTAAGTGATCCTAAAGTCATTTTTTCGCATTATTTCCGAAGCGTGCATCCGTAATGCATTACGTTAGTCCCCGCAAGTTTATTTAGGCATGTTTGAGGTGTGTGTAAGGTTTCATGGCGGTTGGTTAAGCGGTTTACCGATTCACTACTCAAAACCCCAAAAACTTTGTTTTTTCAAGCCTAAGTGACTAATGAGTCATTTTTTCGCATTTTTTGTGAACCGTGAATCCGTTATGCATTCCATTAGTTCCCACAAGTTTATTTAGGCATGTTTGAGGTGCGTGTAAGGTTTCGTGGAATTTGGTTAAGCGGTTTACCGTTTCACTACTCAAAACCCCTAAAACTATGAATTTTCAAGTTTAAGTGATCCTAAAGTCATTTTTTTGCATTATTTGCGAAGCGTGCATCCGTTATGCATTCCTTTAGTTACCACAAGTTTATTTAGGCGTGTTTGAGGTGCGTGTAAGGTTTTTTGGCGTTTGGTTAAACGGTTTATCATTTCACTACTCAAAGCCCATAAAACTAAGAATTTTCAAGTTTAAGTGATCCTAAAGTCATTTTTTCGCATTATTTGCGAAGCGTGAATTTGTAATGCATTCCTTTTGTTCCCGCAAGTTTATTTAGGCATGTTTGAGGTGTGTGTAAGGTTTCATGGCGGTTGGTTAAGCGGTTTACCGATTCACTACTCAAAACCCCAAAAACTTTGTTTTTTCAAGCCTAAGTGACTAATGAGTCATTTTTTCGCATTTTTTGTGAACCGTGAATCCGTTATGCATTCCGTTAGTTCCCACAAGTTTATTTAGTCATGTTTAAGGTGCGTGTAAGGTTTCGTGGAATTTGGTTAAGCGGTTTACCGTTTCACTACTCAAAACTCTTAAAACTATGAATTTTCAAGTTTAAGTGATCCTAAAGTCATTTTTTTGCATTATTTGCGAAGCGTGCATCCTTATGCATTCCTTTAGTTCCCACAAGTTTATTTAGGCGTGTTTGAGGTGCGTGTAAGGTTTTTTGGCGTTTGGTTAAACGGTTTATCGTTTCACTACTCAAAGCCCATAAAACTAAGAATTTTCAAGTTTAAGTGATCCTAAAGTCATTTTTTCGCATTATTTGCGAGGCGTGAATTCGTAATGCATTCCGTAGGTTCCCTAAAGTTTATATAGGCATGTTTGAGGTGCGTGTAAGGTTTTGTGGCGTTTAGTTAAGCGGTTTACCGTTTCACTACTCAAAGCCCCTAAAACTAAGAATTTTCAAGTTTAAGTGATCCTAAAGTCATTTTTTTGCATTATTTGCGAAGCGTTCATCCGTAACGCATTCCATTCGTTCCCACAAGTTTATTTAGGTATGTTTGAGGACCGTGTAAGGTTTCGTGGCTTTTGGTTAAGCGGTTTACCGTTTCACTACTCAAAACCACTAAAACTAAGAATTTTCAAGTTTAAGTGATCCTAAAGTCATTTTTTTTGCATTATTTGCGAAGCGTGCATTCGTAATGCATTCCGTTAGTTCCCGCAAGTTTATTTAGGCATGATTGAGGTGTGTGTAAGGTTTCATGGTGGTTGGTTAAGCGGTTTACCGATTCACTACTCAAAACCTCCAAAACTACATTTTTTCAAGCCTAAGTGACTAAAGAGTCATTTTTTCTCATTTTTTGTGAACCCGGAATCCGTTATGCATTCCGTTAGTTCCCGCAAGTTTATTTAGGCATGTTTGAGGTGCGTGTATGGTTTCGTGGCGTTTGGTTAAGCGGTTTGCCGTTTCACTACTCAAAACCCCTAAAACTAAGAATTTTCAAGTTTAAGTGATCCTAAAGTCATTTTTTCGCATTATTTGCGAAGCGTGAATCCGTAATGCATTCCGTTAGTTCCCGCAAGTTTATTTAGGCATGTTTGAGGTGTGTGTAAGGTTTCATGGCGGTTGGTTAAGCGGTTTACCGATTCACTACTCAAAACCCCAAAAACTTTGTTTTTTCAAGCCTAAGTGACTAATGAGTCATTTTTTCGCATTTTTTGTGAACAGTGAATCCGTTATGCATTCCGTTAGTTCCCACAAGTTTATTTATGCATGTTTGAGGTGCATGTAAGGTTTCGTGGAATTTGGTTAAGCGGTTTACCGTTTCACTACTCAAAACCCCTAAAACTATGAATTTTCAAGTTTAAGTGATCCTAAAGTCATTTTTTTGCATTATTTCCGAAGCGTGCATCCGTAATGCATTCCGTTAGTCCCCGCAAGTTTATTTAGGCATGTTTGAGATGTGTGTAAGGTTTCATGGCGGTTGGTTAAGCGGTTTACCGATTCACTACTCAAAACCCCAAAAACTTTGTTTTTTCAAGCCTAAGTGACTAATGAGTCATTTTTTTCGCATTTTTTGTGAACCGTGAATCCGTTATGCATTCCATTAGTTCCCACAAGTTTATTTAGGCATGTTTGAGGTGCGTGTAAGGTTTCGTGGAATTTGGTTAAGCGGTTTACCGTTTCACTACTCAAAACCCCTAAAACTATGAATTTTCAAGTTTAAGTGATCCTAAAGTCATTTTTTTGCATTATTTGCAAAGCGTGCATCCGTTATGCATTCCTTTAGTTCCCACAAGTTTATTTAGGCGTGTTTGAGGTGCGTGTAAGGTTTTTTGGCGTTTGGTTAAACGGTTTATCATTTCACTACTCAAAGCCCATAAAACTAAGAATTTTCAAGTTTAAGTGATCCTAAAGTCATTTTTTCGCATTATTTGCGAAGCGTGAATTTGTAATGCATTCCGTTAGTTCCCGCAAGTTTATTTAGGCATGTTTGAGGTGTGTGTAAGGTTTCATGGCGGTTGGTTAAGCGGTTTACCGATTCACTACTCAAAACCCCAAAAACTTTGTTTTTTCAAGCCTAAGTGACTAATGAGTCATTTTTTCACATTTTTTGTGAACCGTGAATCCGTTATGCATTCCGTTAGTTCCCACAAGTTTATTTAGGCATGTTTAAGGTGCGTGTAAGGTTTCGTGGAATTTGGTTAAGCGGTTTACCGTTTCACTACTCAAAACTCTTAAAACTATGAATTTTCAAATTTAAGTGATCCTAAAGTCATTTTTTTGCATTATTTGCGAAGCGTGCATCCTTATGCATTCCTTTAGTTCCCACAAGTTTATTTAGGCGTGTTTGAGGTGCGTGTAAGGTTTTTTGGCGTTTGGTTAAACGGTTTATCGTTTCACTACTCAAAGCCCATAAAACTAAGAATTTTCAAGTTTAAGTGATCCTAAAGTCATTTTTTCGCATTATTTGCGAAGCGTGAATTCGTAATGCATTCCGTAGGTTCCCTAAAGTTTATATACGCATGTTTGAGGTGCGTGTAAGGTTTTGTGGCGTTTAGTTAAGCGGTTTACCGTTTCACTACTCAAAGCCCCTAAAACTAAGAATTTTCAAGTTTAAGTGATCCTAAAGTCATTTTTTTGCATTATTTGCGAAGCGTTCATCCGTAACGCATTCCATTCGTTCCCACAAGTTTATTTAGGTATGTTTGAGGACCGTGTAAGGTTTCGTGGCTTTTGGTTAAGCGGTTTACCGTTTCACTACTCAAAACCACTAAAACTAAGAATTTTCAAGTTTAAGTGATCCTAAAGTCATTTTTTTTGCATTATTTGCGAAGCGTGCATTCGTAATGCATTCCGTTAGTTCCCGCAAGTTTATTTAGGCATGATTGAGGTGTGTGTAAGGTTTCATGGTGGTTGGTTAAGCAGTTTACCGATTCACTACTCAAAACCTCCGAAACTACATTTTTTCAAGCCTAAGTGACTAAAGAGTCATTTTTTCTCATTTTTTGTGAACCCTGAATCCGTTATGCATTTCGTTAGTTCCCGCAAGTTTATTTAGGCATGTTTGAGGTGCGTGTATGGTTTCGTGGCGTTTGGTTAAGCGGTTTGCCGTTTCACTACTCAAAACCCCTAAAACTAAGAATTTTCAAGTTTAAGTGATCCTAAAGTCATTTTTTCGCATTATTTGCGAAGCGTGAATTCGTAATGCATTCCGTAGGTTCCCTAAAGTTTATATAGGCATGTTTGAGGTGCGTGTAAGGTTTTGTGGCGTTTAGTTAAGCGGTTTACCGTTTCACTACTCAAAGCCCCTAAAACTAAGAATTTTCAAGTTTAAGTGATCCTAAAGTCATTTTTTTGCATTATTTGCGAAGCGTTCATCCGTAACGCATTCCATTCGTTCCCACAAGTTTATTTAGGTATGTTTGAGGACCGTGTAAGGTTTCGTGGCTTTTGGTTAAGCGGTTTACCGTTTCACTACTCAAAACCACTAAAACTAAGAATTTTCAAGTTTAAGTGATCCTAAAGTCATTTTTTTTGCATTATTTGCGAAGCGTGCATTCGTAATGCATTCCGTTAGTTCCCGCAAGTTTATTTAGGCATGATTGAGGTGTGTGTAAGGTTTCATGGTGGTTGGTTAAGCAGTTTACCGATTCACTACTCAAAACCTCCGAAACTACATTTTTTCAAGCCTAAGTGACTAAAGAGTCATTTTTTCTCATTTTTTGTGAACCCTGAATCCGTTATGCATTTCGTTAGTTCCCGCAAGTTTATTTAGGCATGTTTGAGGTGCGTGTATGGTTTCGTGGCGTTTGGTTAAGCGGTTTGCCGTTTCACTACTCAAAACCCCTAAAACTAAGAATTTTCAAGTTTAAGTGATCCTAAAGTCATTTTTTCGCATTATTTGCGAAGCGTGAATCCGTAATCCATTCCGTTAGTTCCCGCAAGTTTATTTAGGCATGTTTGAGGTGTGTGTAAGGTTTCATGGCGGTTGGTTAAGCGGTTTACCGATTCACTACTCAAAACCCCAAAAACTTTGTTTTTTCAAGCCTAAGTGACTAATGAGTCATTTTTTCGCATTTTTTGTGAACCGTGAATCCGTTATGCATTCCGTTAGTTCCCACTAGTTTATTTATGCATGTTTGAGGTGCATGTAAGGTTTCGTGGAATTTGGTTAAGCGGTTTACCGTTTCACTACTCAAAACCCCTAAAACTATGAATTTTCAAGTTTAAGTGATCCTAAAGTCATTTTTTTGCATTATTTGCGAAGCGTGCATCCGTAATGCATTCCGTTAGTCCCCGCAAGTTTATTTAGGCATGTTTGAGGTGTGTGTAAGGTTTCATGGCGGTTGGTTAAGCGGTTTACCGATTCACTACTCAAAACCCCAAAAACATTGTTTTTTCAAGCCTAAGTGACTAATGAGTCATTTTTTTCGCATTTTTTGTGAACCGTGAATCCGTTATGCATTCCATTAGTTCCCACAAGTTTATTTAGGCATGTTCGAGGTGCGTGTAAGGTTTCGTGGAATTTGGTTAAGCGGTTTACCGTTTCACTACTCAAAACCCTTAAAACTATGAATTTTCAAGTTTAAGTGATCCTAAAGTCATTTTTTTGCATTATTTGCGAAGCGTGCATCCGTTATGCATTCTTTTAGTTCCCACAAGTTTATTTAGGCGTGTTTGAGGTGCGTGTAAGAATTTTTGGCGTTTGGTTAAACGGTTTATCATTTCACTACTCAAAGCCCATAAAACTAAGAATTTTCAAGTTTAAGTGATCCTAAAGTCATTTTTTCGCATTATTTGCGAAGCATGAATTTGTAATGCATTCCGTTAGTTCCCGCAAGTTTATTTAGGCATGTTAGAGGTGTGTGTAAGGTTTCATGGCGGTTGGTTAAGCGGTTTACCGATTCACTACTCAAAACCCCAAAAACTTTGTTTTTTCAAGCCTAAGTGACTAATGAGTCATTTTTTCGCATTTTTTGTGAACCGTGAATCCGTACACAAGTTTATTTAGGTATGTTTGAGGAACGTGTAAGGTTTCGTGGCTTTTGGTTAAGCGGTTTACCGTTTCACTACTCAAAACCACTAAAACTAAGAATTTTGAAGTTTAAGTGATCCTAAAGTCTATTTTTTTGCATTATTTGCGAAGCGTGCATTTGTAATGCATTCCGTTAGTTCCCGCAAGTTTATTTAGGCATGATTGAGGTGTGTGTAAGGTTTCATGGTGGTTGGTTAAGCGGTTTACCGATTCACTACTCAAAACCCCCAAAACTAAAAAGTCATTTTTTCTCATTTTTTGTGAACCCTGAATCCGTTATGCATTCCGTTAGTTCCCGCAAGTTTATTTAGGCATGTTTGAGGTGCGTGTATGGTTTTCGTGGCGTTTGGTTAAGCGGTTTGCCGTTTCACTACTCAAAACCCCTAAAACTAAGAATTTTCAAGTTTAAGTGATCCTAAAGTCATTTTTTTGCATTATTTGCGAAGCGTGCATCCCTTATGCATTCCTTTAGTTCCCACAAGTTTATTTAGGCGTGTATGAGGTGCGTGTAAGGTTTTTTGGCGTTTGGTTAAACGGTTTATCGTTTCACTACTCAAAGCCCATAAAACTAAGAATTTTCAAGTTTAAGTGATCCTAAAGTCATTTTTTTCGCATTATTTGCGAAGCGTGAATTCGTAATGCATTCTGTAGGTTCCCTAAAGTTTATATAGGCAGGTTTGAGGTGCGTGTAAGGTTTTGTGGCGTTTAGTTAAGCGGTTTATCGTTTCACTACTCAAAGCCCCTAAAACTAAGAATTTTCAAGTTTAAGTGATCCTAAAGTCATTTTTTTTGCATTATTTGCGAAGCGTTCATCCGTAATGCATTCCGTTAGTTCCCGCAAGTTTATTTAGGCATGTTTGAGGTGTGTGTAAGGTTTCATGGTGGTTGGTTAAGCGGTTTACCGATTCACTACTCAAAACCCCCAAAACTACATTTTTTCAAGCCAAAGTGACTAAAGAGTCATTTTTTCTCATTTTTTGTGAACCCTGAATCCGTTATGCATTCCGTTAGTTCCCGCAAGTTTATTTAGGCATGTTTGAGGTGCGTGTATGGTTTTGTGGCGTTTGGTTAAGCGGTTTGCCGTTTCACTACTCAAAACCCCTAAAACTAAGAATTTTCAAGTTTAAGTGATCCTAAAGTCATTTTTTCGCATTATTTGCGAAGCGTGAATTCGTAATGCCTTCCGTTAGTTCCCGCAAGTTTATTTAGGTATGTTTGAGGTGTGTGTAAGGTTTCATGGCGGTTGGTTAAGCGGTTTACCGATTCACTACTCAAAACCCCAAAAACTTTGTTTTTTTCAAGCCTAAGTGACTAATGAGTCATTTTTTCGCATTTTTTGTGAACCGTGAATCCGTTATGCATTCCGTTAGTTCCCACAAGTTTATTTAGGCATGTTTGAGGTGCGTGTAAGGTTTCGTGGAATTTGGTTAAGCGGTTTACCGTTTAACTACTCAAAACCCCTAAAACTATGAATTTTCAAGTTTAAGTGATCCTAAAGTCATTTTTTTGCATTATTTGCGAAGCGTGCATCCGTTATGCATTCCTTTAGTTCCCACAAGTTTATTTAGGCGTGTTTGTGGTGCCTGTAAAGTTTTTTGGCGTTTGGTTAAACGGTTTATCGTTTCACTACTCAAAGCCCATAAAACTAAGAATTTTCAAGTTTAAGTGATCCTAAAGTCATTTTTTCACATTACTTGCGAAGCGTGAATTCGTAATGCATTCCGTAGGTTCCATAAAGTTTATATAGGCATGTTTGAGGTGCGTGTAAGGTTTTGTGGCGTTTAGTTAAGCGGTTTACCGTTTCATTACTCAAAGCCCCTAAAACTAAGAATTTTCAAGTTTAAGTGATCCTAAAGTCATTTTTTTGCATTATTTGCGAAGCGTTCATCCGTAATGCATTCCATTTGTTCCCACAAGTTTATTTAGGTATGTTTGAGGAACGTGTATGGTTTCGTGGCTTTTGGTTAAGCGGTTTACCGTTTCACTACTCAAAACCACTAAAACTAAGAATTTTGAAGTTTAAGTGATCCTAAAGTCATTTTTTTTTGCATTATTTGCGAAGCGTGCATTCGTAATGCATTCCGTTAGTTCACGCAAGTTTATTTTGGCATGTTTGAGGTGTGTGTAAGGTTTCATGGTGGTTGGTTAAGCGGTTTACCGATTCACTACTCAAAACCCCCAAAACTACATTTTTTCAAGCCAAAGTGACTAAAGAGTCATTTTTCTCATTTTTTGTGAACCCTGAATCCGGTATGCATTCCGTTAGTTCCCGCAAGTTTATTTAGGCATGTTTGAGGTGCGTGTATGGTTTTGTGGCGTTTGGTTTAGCGGTTTGCCGTTTCACTACTCAAAACCCCTAAAACTAAGAATTTTCAAGTTTAAGTGATCCTAAAGTCATTTTTTCGCATTATTAGCGAAGCGTGAATTCGTAATGCATTCCGTTAGTTCCCGCAAGTTTATTTAGGAATGTTTGAGGTGTGTGTAAGGTTTCATGGCGTTTGGTTAAGCGGTTTACCGATTCACTACTCAAAACCCCAAAAACTTTGTTTTTTTCAAGCCTAAGTGACTAATGAGTCATTTTTTTCGCATTTTTTGTGAACCGTGAATCCGTTATGCATTCCGTTAGTTCCCTCAAGTTTATTTAGGCATGTTTGAGATGCGTGTAAGGTTTCGTGGAATTTGGTTAAGCGGTTTACCGTTTCACTACTCAAAACCCCTAAAACTATGAATTTTCAAGTTTAAGTGATCCTAAAGTCATTTTTTTGCATTATTTGCGAAGCGTGCATCCGTTATGCATTCCTTTAGTTCCCACAAGTTTATTTAGGCGTGTTTGAGGTGCGTGTAAGGTTTTTTGGCGTTTGGTTAAACGGTTTATCGTTTCACTACTCAAAGCCCATAAAACTAAGAATTTTCAAGTTTAAGTGATCCTAAAGTCATTTTTTCACATTACTTGCGAAGCGTGAATTCGTAATGCATTCCGTAGGTTCCATAAAGTTTATATAGGCATGTTTGAGGTGCGTGTAAGGTTTTGTGGCGTTTAGTTAAGCGGTTTACCGTTTCATTACTCAAAGCCCCTAAAACTAAGAATTTTCAAGTTTAAGTGATCCTAAAGTCATTTTTTTGCATTATTTGCGAAGCGTTCATCCGTAATGCATTCCATTCGTTCCCACAAGTTTATTTAGGTATGTTTGAGGGAACGTGTAAGGTTTCGTGGCTTTTGGTTAAGCGGTTTACCGTTTCACTACTCAAAACCACTAAAACTAAGAATTTTCAAGTTTAAGTGATCCTAAAGTCATTTTTTTTGCATTATTTGCGAAGCGTGCATTCGTAATGCATTCCGTTAGTTCCCGCAAGTTTATTTAGGCATGATTGAGGTGTGTGTAAGGTTTCATGGTGGTTGGTTAAGCGGTTTACCGATTCACTACTCAAAACCCCCAAAACTACATTTTTTCAAGCCTAAGTGACTAAAGAGTCATTTTTTCTCATTTTTTGTGAACCCTGAATCCGTTATGCATTCCATTAGTTCCCGCAAGTTTATTTAGGCATGTTTGAGGTGCGTGTATGGTTTCGTGGCGTTTGGTTAAGCGGTTTGCCGTTTCACTACTCAAAACCCCTAAAACTAAGAATTTTCAAGTTTAAGTGATCCTAAAGTCATTTTTTTGCATTATTTGCGAAGCGTGCATCCGTAATGCATTCCGTTAGTTCCCGCAAGTTTATTTAGGCATGTTTGAGGTGTGTGTAAGGTTTCATAGCGGTTGGTTAAGCGGTTTACCGATTCACTACTCAAAACCCCCAAAAACTTCGTTTTTTCATGCCTAAGTGACTAAAGAGTCATTTTTTCACATTTTTTGTGAACCGTGAATCCGTTATGCATTCTGTTAGTTCCCGAAAGTTTATTTAGGCATGTTTGAGGTGCATGTAAGATTTCGTGGCGTTTGGTTAAGCGGTTTACCGTTTTACTACTCAAAACCCCTAAAACTAAGAATTTTCAAGTTTAAGTGATCCTAAAGTCATTTTTTTCGCATTATTTACGAAGCGTGAATACGTAATGCATTCCGTTAGCTCCCACAAGTTAATTTAGGCGTGTTTGAGGTGCGTGTAAGGTTTTTTTGGCGTTTGGTTAAACGGTTTATCGTTTCACTACTCAAAGCCCCTAAAACTAAGAATTTTCAAATTTAAGTGATCCTAAAGTCATTTTTTTTGCATTATTTGCGAAGCGTGCATCCGTTATGCATTTCTTTAGTTCCCACAAGTTTATTTAGGCGTGTTTGAGGTGCGTGTAAGGTTTTTTGGCGTTTGGTTAAACGGTTTTATCATTTCACTACTCAAAGCCCATAAAACTAAGAATTTTCAAGTTTAAGTGATCCTAAAGTCATTTTTTCGCATTATTTGCGAAGCGTGAATTTGTAATGCATTCCGTTAGTTCCCGCAAGTTTATTTAGGCATGTTTGAGGTGTGTGTAAGGTTTCAAGGCGGTTGGTTAAGCGGTTTACCGATTCACTACTCAAAACCCCAAAAACTTTATTTTTTCAAGCCTAAGTGACTAATGAGTCATTTTTTCGCATTTTTTGTGACCGTGAATCCGTTATGCATTCCGTTAGTTCCCACAAGTTTATTTAGGCATGTTTGAGGTGCGTGTAAGGTTTCGTGGAATTTGGTTAAGCGGTTTACCGTTTCACTACTCAAAACCCCTAAAACTATGAATTTTCAAGTTTAAGTGATCCTAAAGTCATTTTTTTGCATTATTTGCGAAGCGTGCATCCGTTATGCATTCCTTTAGTTCCCACAAGTTTATTTAGGCGTGTTCGAGGTGCCTGTAAAGTTTTTTTGGCGTTTGGTTAAACGGTTTATCGTTTCACTACTCAAAGCCCATAAAACTAAGAATTTTCAAGTTTAAGTGATCCTAAAGTCATTTTTTCACATTACTTGCGAAGCGTGAATTCGTAATGCATTCCGTAGGTTCCATAAAGTTTATATAGGCATGTTTGAGGTGCGTGTAAGGTTTTGTGGCGTTTAGTTAAGCGGTTTACCGTTTCATTACTCAAAGCCCCTAAAACTAAGAATTTTCAAGTTTAAGTGATCCTAAAGTCATTTTTTTTGCATTATTTGCGAAGCGTTCATCCGTAATGCATTGCATTTGTTCCCACAAGTTTATTTAGGTATGTTTGAGGAACGTGTATGGTTTCGTGGCTTTTGGTTAAGCGGTTTTACCGTTTCACTACTCAAAACCACTAAAACTATGAATTTTCAAGTTTAAGTGATCCTAAAGTCATTTTTTTTGCATTATTTGCGAAGCGTGCATTCGTAATGCATTCCGTTAGTTCACGCAAGTTTATTTTGGCATGTTTGAGGTGTGTGTAAGGTTTCATGGTGGTTGGTTAAGCGGTTTACCGATTCACTACTCAAAACCCCCAAAACTACATTTTTTCAAGCCAAAGTGACTAAAGAGTCATTTTTTCTCATTTTTTGTGAACCCTGAATCCGGTATGCATTCCGTTAGTTCCCGCAAGTTTATTTAGGCATGTTTGAGGTGCGTGTATGGTTTTGTGGCGTTTGGTTTAGCGGTTTGCCGTTTCACTACTCAAAACCCCTAAAACTAAGAATTTTCAAGTTTAAGTGATCCTAAAGTCATTTTTTCGCATTATTAGCGAAGCGTGAATTCGTAATGCATTCCGTTAGTTCCCGCAAGTTTATTTAGGAATGTTTGAGGTGTGTGTAAGGTTTCATGGCGTTTGGTTAAGCGGTTTACCGATTCACTACTCAAAACCCCAAAAACTTTGTTTTTTCAAGCCTAAGTGACTAATGAGTCATTTTTTTCGCATTTTTTGTGAACCGTGAATCCGTTATGCATTCCGTTAGTTCCCACAAGTTTATTTAGGCATGTTTGAGATGCGTGTAAGGTTTCGTGGAATTTGGTTAAGCGGTTTACCGTTTCACTACTCAAAACCCCTAAAACTATGAATTTTCAAGTTTAAGTGATCCTAAAGTCATTTTTTTGCATTATTTGCGAAGCGTGCATCCGTTATGCATTCCTTTAGTTCCCACAAGTTTATTTAGGCGTGTTTGAGGTGCGTGTAAGGTTTTTTGGTGTTTGGTTAAACGGTTTATCGTTTCACTACTCAAAGCCCATAAAACTAAGAATTTTCAAGTTTAAGTGATCCTAAAGTCATTTTTTCACATTACTTGCGAAGCGTGAATTCGTAATGCATTCCGTAGGTTCCATAAAGTTTATATAGGCATGTTTGAGGTGCGTGTAAGGTTTTGTGGCGTTTAGTTAAGCGGTTTACCCGTTTCATTACTCAAAGCCCCTAAAACTAAGAATTTTCAAGTTTAAGTGATCCTAAAGTCATTTTTTTTGCATTATTTGCGAAGCGTTCATCCGTAATGCATTCCATTCGTTCCCACAAGTTTATTTAGGTATGTTTGAGGAACGTGTAAGGTTTCGTGGCTTTTGGTTAAGCGGTTTACCGTTTCACTACTCAAAACCACTAAAACTAAGATTTTCAAGTTTAAGTGATCCTAAAGTCATTTTTTTTGCATTATTTGCGAAGCGTGCATTCGTAATGCATTCCGTTAGTTCCCGCAAGTTTATTTAGGCATGATTGAGGTGTGTGTAAGGTTTCATGGTGGTTGGTTAAGCGTTTACCGATTCACTACTCAAAACCCCCAAAACTACATTTTTTCAAGCCTAAGTGACTAAAGAGTCATTTTTTCTCATTTTTTTGTGAACCCTGAATCCGTTATGCATTCCATTAGTTCCCGCAAGTTTATTTAGGCATGTTTGAGGTGCGTGTATGGTTTCGTGGCGTTTGGTTAAGCGGTTTGCCGTTTCACTACTCAAAACCCCTAAAACTAAGAATTTTCAAGTTTAAGTGATCCTAAAGTCATTTTTTTGCATTATTTGTGAAGCGTGCATCCGTAATGCATTCCGTTAGTTCCCGCAAGTTTATTTAGGCATGTTTGAGGTGTGTGTAAGGTTTCATAGCGGTTGGTTAAGCGGTTTACCGATTCACTACTCAAAACCCCAAAAACTTCGTTTTTTCATGCCTAAGTGACTAAAGAGTCATTTTTTCACATTTTTTGTGAACCGTGGAATCCGTTATGCATTCTGTTAGTTCCCGAAAGTTTATTTAGGCATGTTTGAGGTGCATGTAAGATTTCGTGGCGTTTGGTTAAGCGGTTTACCGTTTTACTACTCAAAACCCCTAAACTAAGAATTTTCAAGTTTAAGTGATCCTAAAGTCATTTTTTCGCATTATTTACGAAGCGTGAATACGTAATGCATTCCGTTAGCTCCCACAAGTTAATTTAGGCGTGTTTGAGGTGCGTGTAAGGTTTTTTTGGCGTTTGGTTAAACGGTTTATCGTTTCACTACTCAAAGCCCCTAAAACTAAGAATTTTCAAATTTAAGTGATCCTAAAGTCATTTTTTTGCATTATTTGCGAAGCGTGCATCCGTTATGCATTTCTTTAGTTCCCACAAGTTTATTTAGGCGTGTTTGAGGTGCGTGTAAGGTTTTTTGGCGTTTGGTTAAACGGTTTATCATTTCACTACTCAAAGCCCATAAAACTAAGAATTTTCAAGTTTAAGTGATCCTAAAGTCATTTTTTCGCATTATTTGCGAAGCGTGAATTTGTAATGCATTCCGTTAGTTCCCGCAAGTTTATTTAGGCATGTTTGAGGTGTGTGTAAGGTTTCAAGGCGGTTGGTTAAGCGGTTTACCGATTCACTACTCAAAACCCCAAAAACTTTATTTTTTCAAGCCTAAGTGACTAATGAGTCATTTTTTTGCATTTTTTGTGAACCGTGAATCCGTTATGCATTCCGTTAGTTCCCACAAGTTTATTTAGGCATGTTTGAGGTGCTTGTAAGGTTTCGTGGAATTTGGTTAAGCGGTTTACCGTTTCACTACTCAAAACCCCCTAAAACTATGAATTTTTCAAGTTTAAGTGATCCTAAAGTCATTTTTTTGCATTATTTGCGAAGCGTGCATCCGTTATGCATTCCTTTAGTTCCCACAAGTTTATTAGGCGTGTTTGAGGTGCGTGTAAGGTTTTTTGGCGTTTGGTTAAACGGTTTATCATTTCACTACTCAAAGCCCATAAAACTAAGAATTTTCAAGTTTAAGTGATCCTAAAGTCATTTTTTCGCATTATTTGCGAAGCGTGCATTTGTAATGCATTCCGTTAGTTCCCGCAAGTTTATTTAGGCATGATTGAGGTGTGTGTAAGGTTTCATGGTGGTTGGTTAAGCGGTTTACCGATTCACTACTCAAAACCCCCAAAACTACATTTTTTCAAGCCTAAGTGACTAAAATGTCATTTTTTCTCATTTTTTGTGAACCCTGAATCTGTTATGCATTCCGTTAGTTCCCGCAAGTTTATTTAGGCATGTTTGAGGTGTGTGTATAGTTTCGTGGCGTTTGGTTAAGCGGTTTGCCGTTTCACTACTCAAAACCCCTAAAACTAAGAATTTTCAAGTTTAAGTGATCCTAAAGTCATTTTTTTGCATTATTTGCGAAGCGTGCATCCTTATGCATTCCTTTAGTTCCCACAAGTTTATTTAGGCGTGTTTGAGGTGCCTGTAAAGTTTTTTGGCGTTTGGTTAAACGGTTTATCGTTTCACTACTCAAAGCCCATAAAACTAAGAATTTTCAAGTTTAAGTGATCCTAAAGTCATTTTTTCACATTACTTGCGAAGCGTGAATTCGTAATGCATTCCGTAGGTTCCATAAAGTTTATATAGGCATGTTTGAGGTGCGTGTAAGGTTTTGTGGCGTTTAGTTAAGCGGTTTACCGTTTCATTACTCAAAGCCCCTAAAACTAAGAATTTTCAAGTTTAAGTGATCCTAAAGTCATTTTTTTTGCATTATTTGCGAAGCGTTCATCCGTAATGCATTCTATTTGTTCCCACAAGTTTATTTAGGTATGTTTGAGGAACGTGTATGGTTTCGTGGCTTTTGGTTAAGCGGTTTACCGTTTCACTACTCAAAACCACTAAAACTAAGAATTTTGAAGTTTAAGTGATCCTAAAGTCATTTTTTTTGCATTATTTGCGAAGCGTGCATTCGTAATGCATTCCGTTAGTTCACGCAAGTTTATTTTGGCATGTTTGAGGTGTGTGTAAGGTTTCATGGTGGTTGGTTAAGCGGTTTACCGATTCACTACTCAAAACACCCCAAAACTACATTTTTTTCAAGCCAAAGTGACTAAAGAGTCATTTTTTCTCATTTTTTGTGAACCCTGAATCCGGTATGCATTCCGTTAGTTCCCGCAAGTTTATTTAGGCATGTTTGAGGTGCGTGTATGGTTTTGTGGCGTTTGGTTTAGCGGTTTGCCGTTTCACTACTCAAAACCCTAAAACTAAGAATTTTCAAGTTTAAGTGATCCTAAAGTCATTTTTTCGCATTATTAGCGAAGCGTGAATTCGTAATGCATTCCGTTAGTTCCCGCAAGTTTATTTAGGAATGTTTGAGGTGTGTGTAAGGTTTCATGGCGTTTGGTTAAGCGGTTTACCGATTCACTACTCAAAACCCCAAAAACTTTGTTTTTTCAAGCCTAAGTGACTAATGAGTCATTTTTTCGCATTTTTTGTGAACCGTGAATCCGTTATGCATTCCGTTAGTTCCCACAAGTTTATTTAGGCATGTTTGAGATGCGTGTAAGGTTCGTGGAATTTGGTTAAGCGGTTTACCGTTTCACTACTCAAAACCCCTAAAACTATGAATTTTCAAGTTTTAAGTGATCCTAAAGTCATTTTTTTTGCATTATTTGCGAAGCGTGCATCCGTTATGCATTCCTTTAGTTCCCACAATTTGAGGTGCGTGTAAGGTTTTTTGGTGTTTGGTTAAACGGTTTATCGTTTCACTACTCAAAGCCCATAAAACTAAGAATTTTCAAGTTTAAGTGATCCTAAAGTCATTTTTTCACATTACTTGCGAAGCGTGAATTCGTAATGCATTCCGTAGGTTCCATAAAGTTTATATAGGCATGTTTGAGGTGCGTGTAAGGTTTTGTGGCGTTTAGTTAAGCGGTTTACCGTTTCATTACTCAAAGCCCCTAAAACTAAGAATTTTCAAGTTTAAGTGATCCTAAAGTCATTTTTTTGCATTATTTGCGAAGCGTTCATCCGTAATGCATTCCATTCGTTCCCACAAGTTTATTTAGGTATGTTTGAGGAACGTGTAAGGTTTCGTGGCTTTTGGTTAAGCGGTTTACCGTTTCACTACTCAAAACCACTAAAACTAAGAATTTTCAAGTTTAAGTGATCCTAAAGTCATTTTTTTTGCATTATTTGCGAAGCGTGCATTCGTAATGCATTCCGTTAGTTCCCGCAAGTTTATTTAGGCATGATTGAGGTGTGTGTAAGGTTTCATGGTGGTTGGTTAAGCGGTTTACCGATTCACTACTCAAAACCCCCAAAACTACATTTTTTCAAGCCTAAGTGACTAAAGAGTCATTTTTTCTCATTTTTTGTGAACCCTGAATCCGTTATGCATTCCATTAGTTCCCGCAAGTTTATTTAGGCCATGTTTGAGGTGCGTGTATGGTTTCGTGGCGTTTGGTTAAGCGGTTTGCCGTTTCACTACTCAAAACCCCTAAAACTAAGAATTTTCAAGTTTAAGTGATCCTAAAGTCATTTTTTTGCATTATTTGTGAAGCGTGCATCCGTAATGCATTCCGTTAGTTCCCGCAAGTTTATTTAGGCATGTTTGAGGTGTGTGTAAGGTTTCATAGCGGTTGGTTAAGCGGTTTACCGATTCACTACTCAAAACCCCAAAAACTTCGTTTTTTTCATGCCTAAGTGACTAAAGAGTCATTTTTTCACATTTTTTGTGAACCGTGAATCCGTTATGCATTCTGTTAGTTCCCGAAAGTTTATTTAGGCATGTTTGAGGTGCATGTAAGATTTCGTGGCGTTTGGTTAAGCGGTTTACCGTTTTACTACTCAAAACCCCTAAAACTAAGAATTTTCAAGTTTAAGTGATCCTAAAGTCATTTTTTTCGCATTATTTACGAAGCGGGTGAATAGGTAATGCATTCCGTTAGCTCCCACAAGTTAATTTAGGCGTGTTTGAGGTGCGTGTAAGGTTTTTTGGCGTTTGGTTAAACGGTTTATCGTTTCACTACTCAAAGCCCCTAAAACTAAGAATTTTCAAATTTAAGTGATCCTAAAGTCATTTTTTTGCATTATTTGCGAAGCGTGCATCCGTTATGCATTTCTTTAGTTCCCACAAGTTTATTTAGGCGTGTTTGAGGTGCGTGTAAGGTTTTTTGGCGTTTGGTTAAACGGTTTATCATTTCACTACTCAAAGCCCATAAAACTAAGAATTTTCAAGTTTAAGTGATCCTAAAGTCATTTTTTCGCATTATTTGCGAAGCGTGAATTTGTAATGCATTCCGTTTAGTTCCCGCAAGTTTATTTAGGCATGTTTGAGGTGTGTGTAAGGTTTCAAGGCGGTTGGTTAAGCGGTTTACCGATTCACTACTCAAAACCCCCAAAAACTTTATTTTTTCAAGCCTAAGTGACTAATGAGTCATTTTTTTGCATTTTTTGTGAACCGTGAATCCGTTATGCATTCCGTTAGTTCCCACAAGTTTATTTAGGCATGTTTGAGGTGCTTGTAAGGTTTCGTGGAATTTGGTTAAGCGGTTTACCGTTTCACTACTCAAAACCCCTAAAACTATGAATTTCAAGTTTAAGTGATCCTAAAGTCATTTTTTTGCATTATTTGCGAAGCGTGCATCCGTTATGCATTCCTTTAGTTCCCACAAGTTTATTTAGGCGTGTTTGAGGTGCGTGTAAGGTTTTTTTGGCGTTTGGTTAAACGGTTTATCATTTCACTACTCAAAGCCCATAAAACTAAGAATTTTCAAGTTTAAGTGATCCTAAAGTCATTTTTTCGCATTATTTGCGAAGCGTGCATTTGTAATGCATTCCGTTAGTTCCCGCAAGTTTATTTAGGCATGATTGAGGTGTGTGTAAGGTTTCATGGTGGTTGGTTAAGCGGTTTACCGATTCACTACTCAAAACCCCCAAAACTACATTTTTTCAAGCCTAAGTGACTAAAATGTCATTTTTTCTCATTTTTGTGAACCCTGAATCTGTTATGCATTCCGTTAGTTCCCGCAAGTTTATTTAGGCATGTTTGAGGTGTGTGTATAGTTTCGTGGCGTTTGGTTAAGCGGTTTGCCGTTTCACTACTCAAAACCCCTAAAACTAAGAATTTTCAAGTTTAAGTGATCCTAAAGTCATTTTTTTGCATTATTTGCGAAGCGTGCATCCTTATGCATTCCTTTAGTTCCCACAAGTTATTTAGGCGTGTTTGAGGTGCCTGTAAAGTTTTTTGGCGTTTGGTTAAACGGTTTATCGTTTCACTACTCAAAGCCCATAAAACTAAGAATTTTCAAGTTTAAGTGATCCTAAAGTCATTTTTTCACATTACTTGCGAAGCGTGAATTCGTAATTCCGTAGGTTCCATAAAGTTTATATAGGCATGTTTGAGGTGCGTGTAAGGTTTTGTGGCGTTTAGTTAAGCGGTTTACCGTTTCATTACTCAAAGCCCCTAAAACTAAGAATTTTCAAGTTTAAGTGATCCTAAAGTCATTTTTTTGCATTATTTGCGAAGCGTTCATCCGTAATGCATTCTATTTGTTCCCACAAGTTTATTTAGGTATGTTTGAGGAACGTGTATGGTTTCGTGGCTTTTGGTTAAGCGGTTTACCGTTTCACTACTCAAAACCACTAAAACTAAGAATTTTGAAGTTTAAGTGATCCTAAAGTCATTTTTTTTGCATTATTTGCGAAGCGTGCATTCGTAATGCATTCCGTTAGTTCACGCAAGTTTATTTTGGCATGTTTGAGGTGTGTGTAAGGTTTCATGGTGGTTGGTTAAGCGGTTTACCGATTCACTACTCAAAACACCCAAAACTACATTTTTTCAAGCCAAAGTGACTAAAGAGTCATTTTTTCTCATTTTTTGTGAACCCTGAATCCGGTATGCATTCCGTTAGTTCCCGCAAGTTTATTTAGGCATGTTTGAGGTGCGTGTATGGTTTTGTGGCGTTTGGTTTAGCGGTTTGCCGTTTCACTACTCAAAACCCCTAAAACTAAGAATTTTCAAGTTTAAGTGATCCTAAAGTCATTTTTTCGCATTATTAGCGAAGCGTGAATTCGTAATGCATTCCGTTAGTTCCCGCAAGTTTATTTAGGAATGTTTGAGGTGTGTGTAAGGTTTCATGGCGTTTGGTTAAGCGGTTTACCGATTCACTACTCAAAACCCCAAAAACTTTGTTTTTTCAAGCCTAAGTGACTAATGAGTCATTTTTTCGCATTTTTTGTGAACCGTGAATCCGTTATGCATTCCGTTAGTTCCCACAAGTTTATTTAGGCATGTTTGAGATGCGTGTAAGGTTTCGTGGAATTTGGTTAAGCGGTTTACCGTTTCACTACTCAAAACCCCTAAAACTATGAATTTTCAAGTTTAAGTGATCCTAAAGTCATTTTTTTGCATTATTTGCGAAGCGTGCATCCGTTATGCATTCCTTTAGTTCCCACAATTTGAGGTGCGTGTAAGGTTTTTTGGTGTTTGGTTAAACGGTTTATCGTTTCACTACTCAAAGCCCATAAAACTAAGAATTTTCAAGTTTAAGTGATCCTAAAGTCATTTTTTCACATTACTTGCGAAGCGTGAATTCGTAATGCATTCCGTAGGTTCCATAAAGTTTATATAGGCATGTTTGAGGTGCGTGTAAGGTTTTGTGGCGTTTAGTTAAGCGGTTTACCGTTTCATTACTCAAAGCCCCTAAAACTAAGAATTTTCAAGTTTAAGTGATCCTAAAGTCATTTTTTTGCATTATTTGCGAAGCGTTCATCCGTAATGCATTCCATTCGTTCCCACAAGTTTATTTAGGTATGTTTGAGGAACGTGTAAGGTTTCGTGGCTTTTGGTTAAGCGGTTTACCGTTTCACTACTCAAAACCACTAAAACTAAGAATTTTCAAGTTTAAGTGATCCTAAAGTCATTTTTTTTGCATTATTTGCGAAGCGTGCATTCGTAATGCATTCCGTTAGTTCCCGCAAGTTTATTTAGGCATGATTGAGGTGTGTGTAAGGTTTCATGGTGGTTGGTTAAGCGGTTTACCGATTCACTACTCAAAACCCCCAAAACTACATTTTTTCAAGCCTAAGTGACTAAAGAGTCATTTTTTCTCATTTTTTGTGAACCCTGAATCCGTTATGCATTCCATTAGTTCCCGCAAGTTTATTTAGGCATGTTTGAGGTGCGTGTATGGTTTCGTGGCGTTTGGTTAAGCGGTTTGCCGTTTCACTACTCAAAACCCCTAAAACTAAGAATTTTCAAGTTTAAGTGATCCTAAAGTCATTTTTTTGCATTATTTGTGAAGCGTGCATCCGTAATGCATTCCGTTAGTTCCCGCAAGTTTATTTAGGCATGTTTGAGGTGTGTGTAAGGTTTCATAGCGGTTGGTTAAGCGGTTTACCGATTCACTACTCAAAACCCCAAAAACTTCGTTTTTTTCATGCCTAAGTGACTAAAGAGTCATTTTTTCACATTTTTTGTGAACCGTGAATCCGTTATGCATTCTGTTAGTTCCCGAAAGTTTATTTAGGCATGTTTGAGGTGCATGTAAGATTTCGTGGCGTTTGGTTAAGCGGTTTACCGTTTTACTACTCAAAACCCCTAAAACTAAGAATTTTCAAGTTTAAGTGATCCTAAAGTCATTTTTTCGCATTATTTACGAAGCGTGAATAGGTAATGCATTCCGTTAGCTCCCACAAGTTAATTTAGGCGTGTTTGAGGTGCGTGTAAGGTTTTTTGGCGTTTGGTTAAACGGTTTATCGTTTCACTACTCAAAGCCCCTAAAACTAAGAATTTTCAAATTTAAGTGATCCTAAAGTCATTTTTTTGCATTATTTGCGAAGCGTGCATCCGTTATGCATTTCTTTAGTTCCCACAAGTTTATTTAGGCGTGTTTGAGGTGCGTGTAAGGTTTTTTGGCGTTTGGTTAAACGGTTTATCATTTCACTACTCAAAGCCCATAAAACTAAGAATTTTCAAGTTTAAGTGATCCTAAAGTCATTTTTTCGCATTATTTGCGAAGCGTGAATTTGTAATGCATTCCGTTAGTTCCCGCAAGTTTATTTAGGCATGTTTGAGGTGTGTGTAAGGTTTCAAGGCGGTTGGTTAAGCGGTTTACCGATTCACTACTCAAAACCCCAAAAACTTTATTTTTTCAAGCCTAAGTGACTAATGAGTCATTTTTTTGCATTTTTTGTGAACCGTGAATCCGTTATGCATTCCGTTAGTTCCCACAAGTTTATTTAGGCATGTTTGAGGTGCTTGTAAGGTTTCGTGGAATTTGGTTAAGCGGTTTACCGTTTCACTACTCAAAACCCCTAAAACTATGAATTTTCAAGTTTAAGTGATCCTAAAGTCATTTTTTTGCATTATTTGCGAAGCGTGCATCCGTTATGCATTCCTTTAGTTCCCACAAGTTTATTTAGGCGTGTTTGAGGTGCGTGTAAGGTTTTTTGGCGTTTGGTTAAACGGTTTATCATTTCACTACTCAAAGCCCATAAAACTAAGAATTTTCAAGTTTAAGTGATCCTAAAGTCATTTTTTCGCATTATTTGCGAAGCGTGCATTTGTAATGCATTCCGTTAGTTCCCGCAAGTTTATTTAGGCATGATTGAGGTGTGTGTAAGGTTTCATGGTGGTTGGTTAAGCGGTTTACCGATTCACTACTCAAAACCCCCAAAACTACATTTTTTCAAGCCTAAGTGACTAAAAAGTCATTTTTTCTCATTTTTTGTGAACCCTGAATCTGTTATGCATTCCGTTAGTTCCCGCAAGTTTATTTAGGCATGTTTGAGGTGTGTGTATAGTTTCGTGGCGTTTGGTTAAGCGGTTTACCGTTTTACTACTCAAAACCCCTAAAACTAAGAATTTTCAAGTTTAAGTGATCCTAAAGTCATTTTTTCGCATTATTTACGAAGCGTGAATACGTAATGCATTCCGTTAGCTCCCACAAGTTAATTTAGGCGTGTTTGAGGTGCGTGTAAGGTTTTTTGGCGTTTGGTTAAACGGTTTATCGTTTCACTACTCAAAGCCCCTAAAACTAAGAATTTTCAAATTTAAGTGATCCTAAAGTCATTTTTTTGCATTATTTGCGAAGCGTGCATCCGTTATGCATTTCTTTAGTTCCCACAAGTTTATTTAGGCGTGTTTGAGGTGCGTGTAAGGTTTTTTGGCGTTTGGTTAAACGGTTTATCATTTCACTACTCAAAGCCCATAAAACTAAGAATTTTCAAGTTTAAGTGATCCTAAAGTCATTTTTTCGCATTATTTGCGAAGCGTGAATTTGTAATGCATTCCGTTAGTTCCCGCAAGTTTATTTAGGCATGTTTGAGGTGTGTGTAAGGTTTCAAGGCGGTTGGTTAAGCGGTTTACCGATTCACTACTCAAAACCCCAAAAACTTTATTTTTTCAAGCCTAAGTGACTAATGAGTCATTTTTTTGCATTTTTTGTGAACCGTGAATCCGTTATGCATTCCGTTAGTTCCCACAAGTTTATTTAGGCATGTTTGAGGTGCTTGTAAGGTTTCGTGGAATTTGGTTAAGCGGTTTACCGTTTCACTACTCAAAACCCCTAAAACTATGAATTTTCAAGTTTAAGTGATCCTAAAGTCATTTTTTTGCATTATTTGCGAAGCGTGCATCCGTTATGCATTCCTTTAGTTCCCACAAGTTTATTTAGGCGTGTTTGAGGTGCGTGTAAGGTTTTTTGGCGTTTGGTTAAACGGTTTATCATTTCACTACTCAAAGCCCATAAAACTAAGAATTTTCAAGTTTAAGTGATCCTAAAGTCATTTTTTCGCATTATTTGCGAAGCGTGCATTTGTAATGCATTCCGTTAGTTCCCGCAAGTTTATTTAGGCATGATGGAGGTGTGTGTAAGGTTTCATGGTGGTTGGTTAAGCGGTTTACCGATTCACTACTCAAAACCCCCAAAACTACATTTTTTCAAGCCTAAGTGACTAAAAAGTCATTTTTTCTCATTTTTTGTGAACCCTGAATCTGTTATGCATTCCGTTAGTTCCCGCAAGTTTATTTAGGCATGTTTGAGGTGTGTGTATAGTTTCGTGGCGTTTGGTTAAGCGGTTTGCCGTTTCACTACTCAAAACCCCTAAAACTAAGAATTTTCAAGTTTAAGTGATCCTAAAGTCATTTTTTTGCATTATTTGCGAAGCGTGCATCCTTATGCATTCCTTTAGTTCCCACAAGTTTATTTAGGCGTGTTTGAGGTGCCTGTAAAGTTTTTTGGCGTTTGGTTAAACGGTTTATCGTTTCACTACTCAAAGCCCATAAAACTAAGAATTTTCAAGTTTAAGTGATCCTAAAGTCATTTTTTCACATTACTTGCGAAGCGTGAATTCGTAATGCATTCCGTAGGTTCCATAAAGTTTATATAGGCATGTTTGAGGTGCGTGTAAGGTTTTGTGGCGTTTAGTTAAGCGGTTTACCGTTTCATTACTCAAAGCCCCTAAAACTAAGAATTTTCAAGTTTAAGTGATCCTAAAGTCATTTTTTTGCATTATTTGCGAAGCGTTCATCCGTAATGCATTCCATTTGTTCCCACAAGTTTATTTAGGTATGTTTGAGGAACGTGTATGGTTTCGTGGCTTTTGGTTAAGCGGTTTACCGTTTCACTACTCAAAACCACTAAAACTAAGAATTTTGAAGTTTAAGTGATCCTAAAGTCATTTTTTTTGCATTATTTGCGAAGCGTGCATTCGTAATGCATTCCGTTAGTTCACGCAAGTTTATTTTGGCATGTTTGAGGTGTGTGTAAGGTTTCATGGTGGTTGGTTAAGCGGTTTACCGATTCACTACTCAAAACCCCCAAAACTACATTTTTTCAAGCCAAAGTGACTAAAGAGTCATTTTTTCTCATTTTTTGTGAACCCTGAATCCGGTATGCATTCCGTTAGTTCCCGCAAGTTTATTTAGGCATGTTTGAGGTGCGTGTATGGTTTTGTGGCGTTTGGTTTAGCGGTTTGCCGTTTCACTACTCAAAACCCCTAAAACTAAGAATTTTCAAGTTTAAGTGATCCTAAAGTCATTTTTTCGCATTATTAGCGAAGCGTGAATTCGTAATGCATTCCGTTAGTTCCCGCAAGTTTATTTAGGAATGTTTGAGGTGTGTGTAAGGTTTCATGGCGTTTGGTTAAGCGGTTTACCGATTCACTACTCAAAACCCCAAAAACTTTGTTTTTTCAAGCCTAAGTGACTAATGAGTCATTTTTTCGCATTTTTTGTGAACCGTGAATCCGTTATGCATTCCGTTAGTTCCCACAAGTTTATTTAGGCATGTTTGAGATGCGTGTAAGGTTTCGTGGAATTTGGTTAAGCGGTTTACCGTTTCACTACTCAAAACCCCTAAAACTATGAATTTTCAAGTTTAAGTGATCCTAAAGTCATTTTTTTGCATTATTTGCGAAGCGTGCATCCGTTATGCATTCCTTTAGTTCCCACAAGTTTATTTAGGCGTGTTTGAGGTGCGTGTATGGTTTTTTGGCGTTTGGTTAAACGGTTTATCGTTTCACTACTCAAAGCCCATAAAACTAAGAATTTTCAAGTTTAAGTGATCCTAAAGTCATTTTTTCACATTACTTGCGAAGCGTGAATTCGTAATGCATTCCGTAGGTTCCATAAAGTTTATATAGGCATGTTTGAGGTGCGTGTAAGGTTTTGTGGCGTTTAGTTAAGCGGTTTACCGTTTCATTACTCAAAGCCCCTAAAACTAAGAATTTTCAAGTTTAAGTGATCCTAAAGTCATTTTTTTTGCATTATTTGCGAAGCGTTCATCCGTAATGCATTCCATTCGTTCCCACAAGTTTATTTAGGTATGTTTGAGGAACGTGTAAGGTTTCGTGGCTTTTGGTTAAGCGGTTTACCGTTTCACTACTCAAAACCACTAAAACTAAGAATTTTCAAGTTTAAGTGATCCTAAAGTCATTTTTTTTTGCATTATTTGCGAAGCGTGCATTCGTAATGCATTCCGTTAGTTCCCGCAAGTTTATTTAGGCATGATTGAGGTGTGTGTAAGGTTTCATGGTGGTTGGTTAAGCAGTTTACCGATTCACTACTCAAAACCCCCAAAACTACATTTTTTCAAGCCTAAGTGACTAAAGAGTCATTTTTTCTCATTTTTTGTGAACCCTGAATCCGTTATGCATTCCATTAGTTCCCGCAAGTTTATTTAGGCATGTTTGAGGTGCGTGTATGGTTTCGTGGCGTTTGGTTAAGCGGTTTTCCGTTTCACTACTCAAAACCCCTAAAACTAAGAATTTTCAAGTTTAAGTGATCCTAAAGTCATTTTTTTGCATTATTTGCGAAGCGTGCATCCGTAATGCATTCCGTTAGTTCCCGCAAGTTTATTTAGGCATGTTTGAGGTGTGTGTAAGGTTTCATAGCGGTTGGTTAAGCGGTTTACCGATTCACTACTCAAAACCCCAAAAACTTCGTTTTTTCATGCCTAAGTGACTAAAGAGTCATTTTTTCACATTTTTTGTGAACCGTGAATCCGTTATGCATTCTGTTAGTTCCCGAAAGTTTATTTAGGCATGTTTGAGGTGCATGTAAGATTTCGTGGCGTTTGGTTAAGCGGTTTACCGTTTTACTACTCAAAACCCCTAAAACTAAGAATTTTCAAGTTTAAGTGATCCTAAAGTCATTTTTTCGCATTATTTACGAAGCGTGAATACGTAATGCATTCCGTTAGCTCCCACAAGTTAATTTAGGCGTGTTTGAGGTGCGTGTAAGGTTTTTTGGCGTTTGGTTAAACGGTTTATCGTTTCACTACTCAAAGCCCCTAAAACTAAGAATTTTCAAATTTAAGTGATCCTAAAGTCATTTTTTTGCATTATTTGCGAAGCGTGCATCCGTTATGCATTTCTTTAGTTCCCACAAGTTTATTTAGGCGTGTTTGAGGTGCGTGTAAGGTTTTTTGGCGTTTGGTTAAACGGTTTATCATTTCACTACTCAAAGCCCATAAAACTAAGAATTTTCAAGTTTAAGTGATCCTAAAGTCATTTTTTCGCATTATTTGCGAAGCGTGAATTTGTAATGCATTCCGTTAGTTCCCGCAAGTTTATTTAGGCATGTTTGAGGTGTGTGTAAGGTTTCAAGGCGGTTGGTTAAGCGGTTTACCGATTCACTACTCAAAACCCCAAAAACTTTATTTTTTCAAGCCTAAGTGACTAATGAGTCATTTTTTTACATTTTTTGTGAACCGTGAATCCGTTATGCATTCCGTTAGGTCCCACAAGTTTATTTAGGCATGTTTGAGGTGCGTGTAAGGTTTCGTGGAATTTGGTTAAGCGGTTTACCGTTTCACTACTCAAAACCCCTAAAACTATGAATTTTCAAGTTTAAGTGATCCTAAAGTCATTTTTTTGCATTATTTGCAAAGCGTGCATCCGTTATGCATTCCTTTAGTTCCCACAAGTTTATTTAGGCGTGTTTGAGGTGCGTGTAAGGTTTTTTGGCGTTTGGTTAAACGGTTTATCATTTCACTACTCAAAGCCCATAAAACTAAGAATTTTCAAGTTTAAGTGATCCTAAAGTCATTTTTTCGCATTATTTGCGAAGCGTGCATTTGTAATGCATTCCGTTAGTTCCCGCAAGTTTATTTAGGCATGATTGAGGTGTGTGTAAGGTTTCATGGTGGTTGGTTAAGCGGTTTACCGATTCACTACTCAAAACCCCCAAAACTACATTTTTTCAAGCCTAAGTGACTAAAAAGTCATTTTTTCTCATTTTTTGTGAACCCTGAATCTGTTATGCATTCCGTTAGTTCCCGCAAGTTTATTTAGGCATGTTTGAGGTGTGTGTATAGTTTCGTGGCGTTTGGTTAAGCGGTTTGCCGTTTCACTACTCAAAACCCCTAAAACTAAGAATTTTCAAGTTTAAGTGATCCTAAAGTCATTTTTTTGCATTATTTGCGAAGCGTGCATCCTTATGCATTCCTTTAGTTCCCACAAGTTTATTTAGGCGTGTTTGAGGTGCGAGTAAGGTTTTTTGGCGTTTGGTTAAACGGTTTATCGTTTCACTACTCAAAGCCCATAAAACTAAGAATTTTCAAGTTTAAGTGATCCTAAAGTCATTTTTTTGCATTATTTGCGAAGCGTGCATCCGTAATGCATTCCGTTAGTTCCCACAAGTTTATTTAGGTATGTTTGAGGTACGTGTAAGGTTTCGTGGCGTTTGGTTAAGCGGTTTACCGTTTCACTACTCAAAACCCCTAAAACTAAGAATTTTCAAGTTTAAGTGATCCTAAAGTCATTTTTTTTTGCATTATTTGCGAAGCGTGAATTCGTAATGCATTCCGTTAGTTCCCGCAAGTTTATTTAGGTATGTTTGAGGTGTGTGTAAGGTTTCATGGCGGTTGGTTAGCGGTTTACCGATTCACTACTCAAAACCCCAAAAACTTTGTTTTTTCAAGCCTAAGTGACTAATGAGTCATTTTTTTGCATTTTTTGTGAACCGTGAATCCGTTATGCATTCCGTTAGTTCCCACAAGTTTATATAGGCATGTTTGAGGTGCGTGTAAGGTTTCATGGAATTTGGTTAAGCGGTTTACCGTTTCACTACTCAAAACCCCTAAAACTATGAATTTTCAAGTTTAAGTGATCCTAAAGTCATTTTTTTGCATTATTTGCGAAGCTTGCATCGTTATGCATTCCTTTAGTTCCACAAGTTTATTTAGGCGTGTTTGAGGTGCGTGTAAGGTTTTTTGGCGTTTGGTTAAACGGTTTATCGTTTTCACTACTCAAAGCCCATAAAACTAAGAATTTTCAAGTTTAAGTGATCCTAAAGTCATTTTTTCACATTACTTGCGAAGCGTGAATTCGTAATGCATTCCGTAGGTTCCATAAAGTTTATATAGGCATGTTTGAGGTGCGTGTAAGGTTTTTTTGGCGTTTAGTTAAGCGGTTTACCGTTTCATTACTCAAAGCCCGTAAAACTAAGAATTTTCAAGTTTAAGTGATCCTAAAGTCATTTTTTTGCATTATTTGCGAAGCGTTCATCCGTAATGCATTCCATTCATTCCCACAAGTTTATTTAGGTATGTTTGAGGAACGTGTATGGTTTCGTGGCTTTTGGTTTAAGCGGTTTACCGTTTCACTACTCAAAACCACTAAAAACTAAGAATTTTGAAGTTTAAGTGATCCTAAAGTCATTTTTTTTGCATTATTTGCAAAGCGTGCATTCGTAATGCATTCCGTTAGTTCCCGCAAGTTTATTTAGGCATGTTTGAGGTGTGTGTTAAGGTTTCATGGTGGTTGGTTAAGCGGTTTACCGATTCACTACTCAAAACCCCCAAAACTACATTTTTTCAAGCCAAAGTGACTAAAGAGTAATTTTTTTCTCATTTTTTTGTGAACCTTGAATCCGTTATGCATTCCGTTAGTTCCCGCAAGTTTATTTAGGCATGTTTGAGGTGCGTGTATGGTTTTGTGGCGTTTGGTTAAGCGGTTTGCCGTTTCACTACTCAAAACCCCTAAAACTAAGAATTTTCAAGTTTAAGTGATCCTAAAGTCATTTTTTCGCATTATTTGCGAAGCGTGATTCGTATTGCATTCCGTTAATTCCCGCAAGTTTATTTAGGTATTTTGAGGTGTGTGTAAGGTTTCATGGCGGTTGGTTAAGCGGTTTTACCGATTCACTACTCAAAACCCCAAAAACTTTGTTTTTTTCAAGCCTAAGTGACTAATGAGTCATTTTTTCGCATTTTTTGTGAACCGTGAATCCGTTATGCATTCCGTTAGTTCCCACAAGTTTATTTAGGCATGTTTGAGGTGCGTGTAAGGTTTTGTGGAATTTGGTTAAGCGGTTTACCGTTTCACTACTCAAAACCCCTAAAATTATGAATTTTCAAGTTTAAGTGATCCTAAAGTCATTTTTTTGCATTATTTGCGAAGCGTGCATCCGTTATGCATTCCTTTAGTTCCCATAAGTTTATTTAGGCGTGTTTGAGGTGCGTGTAAGGTTTTTTGGCGTTTGGTTTAAACGGTTTATCGTTTCACTACTCAAAGCCCATAAAACTAAGAATTTTCAAGTTTAAGTGATCCTAAAGTCATTTTTATCACATTACTTGCGAAGCGTGAATTCGTAATGCATTCCGTAGGTTCCATAAAGTTTATATAGGCATGTTTGAGGTGCGTGTAAGGTTTTGTGGCGTTTAGTTAAGCGGTTTACCGTTTCATTACTCAAAGCCAGTAAAACTAAGAATTTTCAAGTTTAAGTGATCCTAAAGTCATTTTTTTGCATTATTTGCGAAGCGTTCATCCGTAATGCATTCCATTCATTCCCACAAGTTTATTTAGGTATGTTTGAGGAACGTGTATGGTTTCGTGGCTTTTGGTTAAGCGGTTTACCGTTTCACTACTCAAAACCACTAAAACTAAGAATTTTGAAGTTTAAGTGATCCTAAAGTCATTTTTTTTTGCATTATTTGCGAAGCGTGCATTCGTAATGCATTCCGTTAGTTCCCGCAAGTTATTTAGGCATGTTTGAGGTGTGTGTAAGGTTTCATGGTGGTTGGTTAAGCGGTTTACCGATTCACTACTCAAAACCCCCAAAACTACATTTTTTCAAGCCAAAGTGAATAAAGAGTCATTTTTTCTCATTTTTTGTGAACCCTGAATCCGTTATGCATTCCGTTAGTTCCCGCAAGTTTATTTAGGCATGTTTGAGGTGCGTGTATGGTTTTGTGGTGTTTGGTTAAGCGGTTTGCCGTTTCACTACTCAAAACCCCTAAAACTAAGAATTTTCAAGTTTAAGTGATCCTAAAGTCATTTTTTCGCATTATTTGCGAAGCGTGAATTCGTAATGCATTCCGTTAGTTCCCGCAAGTTTATTTAGGTATGTTTGAGGTGTGTGTAAGGTTTCATGGCGGTTGGTTAAGCGGTTTACCGATTCACTACTCAAAACCCCAAAAACTTTGTTTTTTCAAGCCTAAGTGACTAATGAGTCATTTTTTCGCATTTTTTGTGAACCGTGAATCCGTTATGCATTCCGTTAGTTCCCACAAGTTTATTTAGGCATGTTTGAGGTGCGTGTAAGGTTTCGTGGAATTTGGTTAAGCGGTTTACCGTTTCACTACTCAAAACCCCTAAAATTATGAATTTTCAAGTTTAAGTGATCCTAAAGTCATTTTTTTGCATTATTTGCGAAGCGTGCATCCGTTATGCATTCCTTTAGTTCCCATAAGTTTATTTAGGCGTGTTTGAGGTGCGTGTAAGGTTTTTTGGCGTTTGGTTAAACGGTTTATCGTTTCACTACTCAAAGCCCATAAAACTAAGAATTTTCAAGTTTAAGTGATCCTAAAGTCATTTTTTCACATTACTTGCGAAGCGTGAATTCGTAATGCATTCCGTAGGTTCCATAAAGTTTATATAGGCATGTTTGAGGTGCGTGTAAGGTTTTGTGGCGTTTAGTTAAGCGGTTTACCGTTTCATTACTCAAAGCCCCTAAAACTAAGAATTTTCAAGTTTAAGTGATCCTAAAGTCATTTTTTTGCATTATTTGCGAAGCGTTCATCCGTAATGCATTCCGTTAGTTCCCACAAGTTTATTTAGGCGTGTTTGAGGTGCGTGTAAGGTTTTTTGGCGTTTGGTTAAGCGGTTTACCGATTCACTACTCAAAACCCCAAAAACTTCGTTTTTTCATGCCTAAGTGACTAAAGAGTCATTTTTTCACATTTTTTGTGAACCGTGAATCCGTTATGCATTCTGTTAGTTCCCGAAAGTTTATTTAGGCATGTTTGAGGTGCATGTAAGATTTCGTGGCGTTTGGTTAAGCGGTTTGCCGTTTCACTACTCAAAACCCCTAAAAATAAGAATTTTCAAGTTTAAGTGATCCTAAAGTCATTTTTTCGCATTATTTGCGAAGCGTGAATTCGTAATGCATTCCGTTAGTTCCCGCAAGTTTATTTAGGTATGTTTGAGGTGTGTGTAAGGTTTCATGGCGTTTGGCTAAGCGGTTTACCGATTCACTACTCAAAACCCCAAAAACTTTGTTTTTTCAAGCCTAAGTGACTAATGAGTCATTTTTTCGCATTTTTTGTGAACCGTGAATCCGTTATGCATTCCCTTAGTTCCCACAAGTTTATTTAGGCATGTTTGAGGTGCGTGTAAGGTTTCGTGGAATTTGGTTAAGCGGTTTACCGTTTCACTACTCAAAACCCCTAAAACTATGAATTTTCAAGTTTAAGTGATCCTAAAGTCATTTTTTTGCATTATTTGCGAAGCGTGCATCCGTTATGCATTCCTTTAGTTCCCACAAGTTTATTTAGGCGTGTTTGAGGTGCGTGTAAGGTTTTTGGCGTTTGGTTAAATGGTTTATCGTTTCACTACTCAAAGCCCATAAAACTAAGAATTTTCAAGTTTAAGTGATCCTAAAGTCATTTTTTCACATTACCTGCGAAGCGTGAATTCGTAATGCATTCTGTAGGTTCCATAAAGTTTATATAGGCATGTTTGAGGTGCGTGTAAGGTTTTGTGGCGTTTAGTTAAGCGGTTTACCGTTTCATTACTCAAAGCCCCTAAAACTAAGAATTTTCAAGTTTAAGTGATCCTAAAGTCATTTTTTTGCATTATTTGCGAAGCGTTCATCCGTAATGCATTCCATTCGTTCCCACAAGTTTATTTAGGTATGTTTGAGGAACGTGTATGGTTTCGTGGCTTTTGGTTAAGCGGTTTACCGTTTCACTACTCAAAACCACTAAAACTAAGAATTTTGAAGTTTAAGTGATCCTAAAGTCATTTTTTTTGCATTATTTGCGAAGCGTGCATTCGTAATGCATTCCGTTAGTTCCCGCAAGTTTATTTAGGCATGTTTGAGGTGTGTGTAAGGTTTCATGGTGGTTGGTTAAGCGGTTTACCGATTCACTACTCAAAACCCCCAAAACTACATTTTTTCAAGCCAAAGTGACTAAAGAGTCATTTTTTCTCATTTTTTGTGAACCCTGAATCCTTTATGCATTCCGTTAGTTCCCGCAAGTTTATTTAGGCATGTTTGAGGTGCGTGTATGGTTTTGTGGCGTTTGGTTAAGCGGTTTGCCGTTTCACTACTCAAAACCCCTAAAACTAAGAATTTTCAAGTTTAAGTGATCCTAAAGTCATTTTTTCGCATTATTTGCGAAGCGTGAATTCGTAATGCATTCCGTTAGTTCCCGCAAGTTTATTTAGGTATGTTTGAGATGTGTGTAAGGTTTCATGGCAGTTGGTTAAGCGGTTTACCGATTCACTACTCAAAACCCCCAAAACTTTGTTTTTTCAAGCCTAAGTGACTAATGAGTCATTTTTTCGCATTTTTTGTGAACCGTGAATCCGTTATGCATTCCGTTAGTTCCCACAAGTTTATTTAGGCATGTTTGAGGTGCGTGTAAGGTTTCGTGGAATTTGGTTAAGTGGTTTACCGTTTCACTACTCAAAACCCCTAAAACTATGAATTTTCAAGTTTAAGTGATCCTAAAGTCATTTTTTTGCATTATTTGCGAAGCGTGCATCCGTAATGCATTCCGTTAGTTCCCGCAAGTTTATTTAGGCATGTTTGAGGTATGTGTAAGGTTTCATAGCGGTTGGTTAAGCGGTTTACCGATTCACTACTCAAAACCCCAAAAACTTCGTTTTTTCATGCCTAAGTGACTAAAGAGTAATTTTTTCACATTTTTTGTGAACCGTGAATCCGTTATGCATTCTGTTAGTTCCCGAAAGTTTATTTAGGCATGTTTGAGGTGCATGTAAGATTTCGTGGCGTTTGGTTAAGCGGTTTACCGTTTTACTACTCAAAACCCCTAAAACTAAGAATTTTCAAGTTTAAGTGATCCTAAAGTCATTTTTTTGCATTATTTGCGAAGCGTGAATACATAATGCATTCCGTTAGTTCCCACAAGTTTATTTAGGCGTGTTTGAGGTGCGTGTAAGGTTTTTTGGCGTTTGGTTAAACGATTTATCGTTTCACTACTCAAAGCCCCTAAAACTAAGAATTTTCAAGTTTAAGTGATCCTAAAGTCATTTTTTCGCATTATTTGCGAAGCGTGAATCCGTAATACATTCCGTAGGTTCCCTAAAGATTATTTAGGCATGTTTGAGGTGCGTGAAAGGTTTCGTGGCGTTTAGTTAAGCGGTTTACCGTTTCACTACTCAAAGCCCGTAAAACTAAAAATTTTCAAGTTTAAGTGATCCTAAAGTCATTTTTTTGCATTATTTGCGAAGCGTGCATCCTTAATGCATTCCGTTAGTTCCCACAAGTTTATTTAGGTATGTTTGAGGTAAGTGTAAGGTTTCGTGGCGTTTGGTTAAGCGGTTTACCGTTTCACTACTCAAAACCACTAAAACTAAGAATTTTCAAGTTTAAGTGATCCTAAAGTCATTTTTTTTGCATTATTTGCGAAGCGTGCATCCGTAATGCATTCCGTTAGTTCCCACAAGTTTATTTAGGCGTGTTTGAGGTGCGTGTAAGGTTTTTTGGCGTTTGGTTAAACGGTTTATCGTTTCACTACTCAAAGCCCCTAAAACTAAGAATTTTCAAGTTTAAGTGATCCTAAAGTCATTTTTTCGCATTATTTGCGAAGCGTGAATCCGTAATACATTCCGTAGGTTCCCTAAAGATTATTTAGGCATGTTTGAGGTGCGTGAAAGGTTTCGTGGCGTTTAGTTAAGCGGTTTACCGTTTCACTACTCAAAGCCCGTAAAACTAAAAATTTTCAAGTTTAAGTGATCCTAAAGTCATTTTTTTGCATTATTTGCGAAGCGTGCATCCTTAATGCATTCCGTTAGTTCCCACAAGTTTATTTAGGTATGTTTGAGGTAAGTGTAAGGTTTCGTGGCGTTTGGTTAAGCGGTTTACCGTTTCACTACTCAAAACCACTAAAACTAAGAATTTTCAAGTTTAAGTGATCCTAAAGTCATTTTTTTTGCATTATTTGCGAAGCGTGCATCCGTAATGCATTCCGTTAGTTCCCACAAGTTTATTTAGGCGTGTTTGAGGTGCGTGTAAGGTTTTTTGGCGTTTGGTTAAACGGTTTATCGTTTCACTACTCAAAGCCCCTAAAACTAAGAATTTTCAAGTTTAAGTGATTCTAAAGTCATTTTTTCGCATTATTTGCGAATCGTGAATCCGTAATGCATTCCGTAGGTTCCCTAAAGATTATTTAGGCATGTTTGAGGTGCGTGAAAGGTTTCGTGGCGTTTAGTTAAGCGGTTTACCGTTTCACTACTCAAAGCCCGTAAAACTAAAAAATTTCAAGTTTAAGTGATCCTAAAGTCATTTTTTTGCATTATTTGCGAAGCGTGCATCCGTAATGCATTCCGTTAGTTCCCACAAGTTTATTTAGGTATGTTTGAGGTACGTGTAAGGTTTCGTGGCGTTTGGTTAAGCGGTTTACCGTTTCACTACTCAAAACCACTAAAACTAAGAATTTTCAAGTTTAAGTGATCCTAAAGTCATTTTTTTTGCATTATTTGCGAAGCGTGCATCCGTAATGCATTCTGTTAGTTCCCGCAAGTTTATTTAGGCATGATTGAGGTGCATGTAAGGTTTCATGAGGGTTCGTTAAGCGGTTTACCGATTCACTACTCAAAACCCCCAAAACTACGTTTTTTCAAGCCAGAGTGACTAAAGAGTCATTTTTTTGCATTTTTTGTGAACCGTGAATCCGTTATGCATTCTGTTAGTTCCCAAAAGTTTATTTAGGCATGTTTGAGGTGCGTGTAATATTTCGTAGTGTTTGGTTAAGCGGTTTACCATTTCAGTACTCAAAACCCCTAAAACTAAGAATTTTCAAGTTTAAGTGATCCTAAAGTCATTTTTTTGCATTATTTGCGAAGCGTGCATCCGTAATGCATTCCGTTAGTTCCCGCAAGTTTATTTAGGCATTTTTGAGGTGTGTGTAAGGTTTCATGGCGGTTGGTTAAGCGGTTTACCGATTCACTACTCAAAACCCCAAAAACTTCGTTTTTTCACGCCTAAGTGACTAATGAGTCATTTTTTCGCATTTTTTGTGAACCCTAAATCCGTTATGCATTCCGTTAGTTCCCGCAAGTTTATTTAGGCATGTTTGAGGTGCGCGTATGGTTTCGTGGAATTTGGTTAAGCGGTTTACCGTTTCACTACTCAAAACCCCTAAAACTATGAATTTTCAAGTTTAAGTGATCCTAAAGTCATTTTTTTGCATTATTTGCGAAGCGTGCATCCGTTATGTATTCCTTTAGTTCCCACAAGTTTATTTAGGTATGTTTGAGGTGTGTGTAAGGTTTCATGGCGGTTGGTTAAGCGGTTTACCGATTCACTACTCAAAACCCCAAAAACTTTGTTTTTTCAAGCCTAAGTGACTAATGAGTCATTTTTTCACATTTTTTGTGAACCGTGAATCCGTTATGCATTCCGTTAGTTCCCACAAGTTTATTTAGGCATGTTTGAGGTGCGTGTAAGGTTTCGTGGAATTTGGTTAAGCGGTTTACCGTTTCACTACTCAAAACCCCTAAAACTATGAATTTTCAAGTTTAAGTGATCCTAAAGTCATTTTTTTGCATTATTTGCGAAGCGTGCATCCGTTATGCATTCCTTTAGTTCCCACAAGTTTATTTAGGCGTGTTTGAGGTGCGTGTAAGGTTTTTTGGCGTTTGGTTAAAAGGTTTATCGTTTCACTACTCAAAGCCCATAAAACTAAGAATTTTCAAGTTTAAGTGATCCTAAAGTCATTTTTTCACATTACTTGCGAAGCGTGAATTCGTATAGCATTCCGTAGGTTCCATAAATTTTATATAGGCATGTTTGAGGTGCGTGTAAGGTTTTGTGGCGTTTAGTTAAGCGGTTTACCGTTTCACTACTCAAAGCCCGTAAAACTAAAAAATTTCAAGTTTAAGTGATCCTAAAGTCATTTTTTTGCATTATTTGCGAAGCGTGCATCCGTAATGCATTCCGTTAGTTCCCACAAGTTTATTTAGGTATGTTTGAGGTACGTGTAAGGTTTCGTGGCGTTTGGTTAAGCGGTTTACCGTTTCACTACTCAAAACCACTAAAACTAAGAATTTTCAAGTTTAAGTGATCCTAAAGTCATTTTTTCACATTACTTGCGAAGCGTGAATTCGTATAGCATTCCGTAGGTTCCATAAATTTTATATAGGCATGTTTGAGGTGCGTGTAAGGTTTTGTGGCGTTTAGTTAAGCGGTTTACCGTTTCATTACTCAAAGCCCCTAAAACTAAGAATTTTCAAGTTTAAGTGATCCTAAAGTCATTTTTTTGCATTATTTGCGAAGCGTGCATCCGTAATGCATTCCGTTAGTTCCCGCAAGTTTATTTAGGCATGTTTGAGTTGTGTGTAAGGTTTCATAGCGGTTGGTTAAGCGGTTTACCGATTCACTACTCAAAACCCCAAAAAACTTCGTTTTTTCATGCCTAAGTGACTAAAGAGTCATTTTTTCACATTTTTTGTGAACCGTGAATCCGTTATGCATTCTGTTAGTTCCCGAAAGTTTATTTAGGCATGTTTGAGGTGCATGTAAGATTTCGTTGCGTTTGGTTAAGCGGTTTACCGTTTTACTACTCAAAACCCCTAAAACTAAGAATTTTCAAGTTTAAGTGATCCTAAAGTCATTTTTTCGCATTATTTGCGAAGCGTGAATACGTAATGCATTCCGTTAGTTCCCACAAGTTTATTTAGGCGTGTTTGAGGTGCGTGTAAGGTTTTTTGGCGTTTGGTTAAACGGTTTATCGTTTCACTACTCAAAGCCCCTAGAACTAAGAATTTTCAAGTTTAAGTGATCCTAAAGTCATTTTTTCGCATTATTTGCGAATCGTGAATCCGTAATGCATTCCGTAGGTTCCCTAAAGATTATTTAGGCATGTTTGAGGTGCGTGAAAGGTTTCGTGGAGTTTAGTTAAGCGGTTTACCGTTTCACTACTCAAAGCCCGTAAAACTAAAAAATTTCAAGTTTAAGTGATCCTAAAGTCATTTTTTTGCATTATTTGCGAAGCGTGCATCCGTAATGCATTCCGTTAGTTCCCACAAGTTTATTTAGGTATGTTTGAGGTACGTGTAAGGTTTCGTGGCGTTTGGTTAAGCGGTTTACCGTTTCACTACTCAAAACCACTAAAAACTAAGAATTTTCAAGTTTAAGTGATCCTAAAGTCATTTTTTTTGCATTATTTGCGAAGCGTGCATCCGTAATGCATTCTGTTAGTTCCCGCAAGTTTATTTAGGCATGATTGAGGTGCATGTAAGGTTTCATGAGGGTTCGTTAAGCGGTTTACCGATTCACTACTCAAAACCCCCAAAACTACATTTTTTCAAGCCAGAGTGACTAAAGAGTCATTTTTTTGCATTTTTTGTGAACCGTGAATCCGTTATGCATTCTGTTAGTTCCCAAAAGTTTATTTAGGCATGTTTGAGGTGCGTGTAATATTTCGTAGCGTTTGGTTAAGCGGTTTACCATTTCAGTACTCAAACCCCTAAAACTAAGAATTTTCAAGTTTAAGTGATCCTAAAGTCATTTTTTTGCATTATTTGCGAAGCGTGCATCCGTAATGCATTCCGTTAGTTCCCGCAAGTTTATTTAGGCATTTTTGAGGTGTGTGTAAGGTTTCATGGCGGTTGGTTAAGCGGTTTACCGATTCACTACTCAAAACCCCAAAAACTTCGTTTTTTCACGCCTAAGTGACTAATGAGTCATTTTTTCGCATTTTTTGTGAACCCTAAATCCGTTATGCATTCCGTTAGTTCCCGCAAGTTTATTTAGGCATGTTTGAGGTGCGCGTATGGTTTCGTGGAATTTGGTTAAGCGGTTTACCGTTTCACTACTCAAAACCCCTAAAACTATGAATTTTCAAGTTTAAGTGATCCTAAAGTCATTTTTTTGCATTATTTGCGAAGCGTGCATCCGTTATGTATTCCTTTAGTTCCCACAAGTTTATTTAGGTATGTTTGAGGTGTGTGTAAGGTTTCATGGCGGTTGGTTAAGCGGTTTACCGATTCACTACTCAAAACCCCAAAAACTTTGTTTTTTCAAGCCTAAGTGACTAATGAGTCATTTTTTCACATTTTTTGTGAACCGTGAATCCGTTATGCATTCCGTTAGTTCCCACAAGTTTATTTAGGCATGTTTGAGGTGCGTGTAAGGTTTCGTGGAATTTGGTTAAGCGGTTTACCGTTTCACTACTCAAAACCCCTAAAACTATGAATTTTCAAGTTTAAGTGATCCTAAAGTCATTTTTTTGCATTATTTGCGTAGCGTGCATCCGTTATGCATTCCTTTAGTTCCCACAAGTTTATTTAGGCGTGTTTGAGGTGCGTGTAAGGTTTTTTGGCGTTTGGTTAAACGGTTTATCGTTTCACTACTCAAAGCCCATAAAACTAAGAATTTTCAAGTTTAAGTGATCCTAAAGTCATTTTTTCACATTACTTGCGAAGCGTGAATTCGTATAGCATTCCGTAGGTTCCATAAAGTTTATATAGGCATGTTTGAGGTGCGTGTAAGGTTTTGTGGCGTTTAGTTAAGCGGTTTACCGTTTCATTACTCAAAGCCCCTAAAACTAAGAATTTTCAAGTTTAAGTGATCCTAAAGTCATTTTTTTGCATTATTTGCGAAGCGTGCATCCGTAATGCATTCCGTTAGTTCCCGTAAGTTTATTTAGGCATGTTTGAGGTGTGTGTAAGGTTTCATAGCGGTTGGTTAAGCGGTTTACCGATTCACTACTCAAAACCCCAAAAACTTCGTTTTTTCATGCCTAAGTGACTAAAGAGTCATTTTTTCACATTTTTTGTGAACCGTGAATCCGTTATGCATTCTGTTAGTTCCCGAAAGTTTATTTAGGCATGTTTGAGGTGCATGTAAGATTTCGTGGCGTTTGGTTAAGCGGTTTACTGTTTTACTACTCAAAACCCCTAAAACTAAGAATTTTCAAGTTTAAGTGATCCTAAAGTCATTTTTTCGCATTATTTGCGAAGCGTGAATACGTAATGCATTCCGTTAGTTCCCACAAGTTTATTTAGGCGTGTTTGAGGTGCGTGTAAGGTTTTTTGGCGTTTGGTTAAACGGTTTATCGTTTCACTACTCAAAGCCCCTAAAACTAAGAATTTTCAAGTTTAAGTGATCCTAAAGTCATTTTTTCGCATTATTTGCGAATCGTGAATCCGTAATGCATTCCATAGGTTCCCTAAAGATTATTTAGGCATGTTTGAGGTGCGTGAAAGGTTTCGTGGAGTTTAGTTAAGCGGTTTACCGTTTCACTACTCAAAGCCCGTAAAACTAAAAAATTTCAAGTTTAAGTGATCCTAAAGTCATTTTTTTGCATTATTTGCGAAGCGTGCATCCGTAATGCATTCCGTTAGTTCCCACAAGTTTATTTAGGTATGTTTGAGGTACGTGTAAGGTTTCGTGGCGTTTGGTTAAGCGGTTTACCGTTTCACTACTCAAAACCACTAAAACTAAGAATTTTCAAGTTTAAGTGATCCTAAAGTCATTTTTTTTGCATTATTTGCGAAGCGTGCATCCGTAATGCATTCTGTTAGTTCCCGCAAGTTTATTTAGGCATGATTGAGGTGCATGTAAGGTTTCATGAGGGTTCGTTAAGCGGTTTACCAATTCACTACTCAAAACCCCCAAAACTACGTTTTTTCAAGCCAGAGTGACTAAAGAGTCATTTTTTTGCATTTTTTGTGAACCGTGAATCCGTTATGCATTCTGTTAGTTCCCAAAAGTTTATTTAGGCATGTTTGAGGTGCGTGTAATATTTCGTAGCGTTTGGTTAAGCGGTTTACCATTTCAGTACTCAAAACCCCTAAAACTAAGAATTTTCAAGTTTAAGTGATCCTAAAGTCATTTTTTCGCATTATTTGCGAAGCGTGCATCCGTAATGCATTCCGTTAGTTCCCGCAAGTTTATTTAGGCATTTTTGAGGTGTGTGTAAGGTTTCATGGCGGTTGGTTAAGCGGTTTACCGATTCACTACTCAAAACCCCAAAAACTTCGTTTTTTCACGCCTAAGTGACTAATGAGTCATTTTTTCGCATTTTTTGTGAACCCTAAATCCGTTATGCATTCCGTTAGTTCCCGCAAGTTTATTTAGGCATGTTTGAGGTGCGCGTATGGTTTCGTGGAATTTGGTTAAGCGGTTTACCGTTTCACTACTCAAAACCCCTAAAACTATGAATTTTCAAGTTTAAGTGATCCTAAAGTCATTTTTTTGCATTATTTGCGAAGCGTGCATCCGTTATGTATTCCTTTAGTTCCCACAAGTTTATTTAGGTATGTTTGAGGTGTGTGTAAGGTTTCATGGCGGTTGGTTAAGCGGTTTACCGATTCACTACTCAAAACCCCAAAAACTTTGTTTTTTCAAGCCTAAGTGACTAATGAGTCATTTTTTCACATTTTTTGTGAACCGTGAATCCGTTATGCATTCCGTTAGTTCCCACAAGTTTATTTAGGCATGTTTGAGGTGCGTGTAAGGTTTCGTGGAATTTGGTTAAGCGGTTTACCGTTTCACTACTCAAAACCCCTAAAACTATGAATTTTCAAGTTTAAGTGATCCTAAAGTCATTTTTTTGCATTATTTGCGAAGCGTGCATCCGTTATGCATTCCTTTAGTTCCCACAAGTTTATTTAGGCGTGTTTGAGGTGCGTGTAAGGTTTTTTGGCGTTTGGTTAAACGGTTTATCGTTTCACTACTCAAAGCCCATAAAACTAAGAATTTTCAAGTTTAAGTGATCCTAAAGTCATTTTTTCACATTACTTGCGAAGCGTGAATTCGTATAGCATTCCGTAGGTTCCATAAAGTTTATATAGGCATGTTTGAGGTGCGTGTAAGGTTTTGTGGCGTTTAGTTAAGCGGTTTACCGTTTCATTACTCAAAGCCCCTAAAACTAAGAATTTTCAAGTTTAAGTGATCCTAAAGTCATTTTTTTGCATTATTTGCGAAGCGTGCATCCGTAATGCATTCCGTTAGTTCCCGCAAGTTTATTTAGGCATGTTTGAGGTGTGTGTAAGGTTTCATAGCGGTTGGTTAAGCGGTTTACCGATTCACTACTCAAAACCCCAAAAACTTCGTTTTTTCATGCCTAAGTGACTAAAGAGTCATTTTTTCACATTTTTGTGAACCGTGAATCCGTTATGCATTCTGTTAGTTCCCGAAAGTTTATTTAGGCATGTTTGAGGTGCATGTAAGATTTCGTGGCGTTTGGTTAAGCGGTTTACCGTTTTACTACTCAAAACCTCTAAAACTAAGAATTTTCAAGTTTAAGTGATCCTAAAGTCATTTTTTCGCATTATTTGCGAAGCGTGAATACGTAATGCATTCCGTTAGTTCCCACAAGTTTATTTAGGCGTGTTTGAGGTGCGTGTAAGGTTTTTTGGCGTTTGGTTAAACGGTTTATCGTTTCACTACTCAAAGCCCCTAAAACTAAGAATTTTCAAGTTTAAGTGATCCTAAAGTCATTTTTTCGCATTATTTGCGAATCGTGAATCCGTAATGCATTCCGTAGGTTCCCTAAAGATTATTTAGGCATGTTTGAGGTGCGTGAAAGGTTTCGTGGAGTTTAGTTAAGCGGTTTACCGTTTCACAACTCAAAGCCCGTAAAACTAAAAAATTTCAAGTTTAAGTGATCCTAAAGTCATTTTTTTGCATTATTTGCGAAGCGTGCATCCGTAATGCATTCCGTTAGTTCCCACAAGTTTATTTGGGTATGTTTGAGGTACGTGTAAGGTTTCGTGGCGTTTGGTTAAGCGGTTTACCGTTTCACTACTCAAAACCACTAAAACTAAGAATTTTCAAGTTTAAGTGATCCTAAAGTCATTTTTTTTGCATTATTTGCGAAGCGTGCATCCGTAATGCATTCTGTTAGTTCCCGCAAGTTTATTTAGGCATGATTGAGGTGCATGTAAGGTTTCATGAGGGTTCGTTAAGCGGTTTACCGATTCACTACTCAAAACCCCCAAAACTACGTTTTTTCAAGCCAGAGTGACTAAAGAGTCATTTTTTTGCATTTTTTGTGAACCGTGAATCCGTTATGCATTCTGTTAGTTCCCAAAAGTTTATTTAGGCATGTTTGAGGTGCGTGTAATATTTTGTAGCGTTTGGTTAAGCGGTTTACCATTTCAGTACTCAAAACCCCTAAAACTAAGAATTTTCAAGTTTAAGTGATCCTAAAGTCATTTTTTTGCATTATTTGCGAAGCGTGCATCCGTAATGCATTCCGTTAGTTCCCGCAAGTTTATTTAGGCATTTTTGAGGTGTGTGTAAGGTTTCATGGCGGTTGGTTAAGCGGTTTACCGATTCACTACTCAAAACCCCAAAAACTTCGTTTTTTCACGCCTAAGTGACTAATGAGTCATTTTTTCGCATTTTTTGTGAACCCTAAATCCGTTATGCATTCCGTTAGTTCCCGCAAGTTTATTTAGGCATGTTTGAGGTGCGCGTATGGTTTCGTGGAATTTGGTTAAGCGGTTTACCGTTTCACTACTCAAAACCCCTAAAACTATGAATTTTCAAGTTTAAGTGAACCTAAAGTCATTTTTTTGCATTATTTGCGAAGCGTGCATCCGTTATGCATTCCTTTAGTTCCCACAAGTTTATTTAGGTATGTTTGAGGTGTGTGTAAGGTTTCATGGCGGTTGGTTAAGCGGTTTACCGATTCACTACTCAAAACCCCAAAAACTTTGTTTTTTCAAGCCTAAGTGACTAATGAGTCATTTTTTCACATTTTTTGTGAACCGTGAATCCGTTATGCATTCCGTTAGTTCCCACAAGTTTATTTAGGCATGTTTGAGGTGCGTGTAAGGTTTCGTGGAATTTGGTTAAGCGGTTTACCGTTTCACTACTCAAAACCCCTAAAACTATGAATTTTCAAGTTTAAGTGATCCTAAAGTCATTTTTTTGCATTATTTGCGAAGCGTGCATCCGTTATGCATTCCTTTAGTTCCCACAAGTTTATTTAGGCGTGTTTGAGGTGCGTGTAAGGTTTTTTGGCGTTTGGTTAAACGGTTTATCGTTTCACTACTCAAAGCCCATAAAACTAAGAATTTTCAAGTTTAAGTGATCCTAAAGTCATTTTTTCACATTACTTGCGAAGCGTGAATTCGTATAGCATTCCGTAGGTTCCATAAAGTTTATATAGGCATGTTTGAGGTGCGTGTAAGGTTTTGTGGCGTTTAGTTAAGCGGTTTACCGTTTCATTACTCAAAGCCCCTAAAACTAAGAATTTTCAAGTTTAAGTGATCCTAAAGTCATTTTTTTGCATTATTTGCGAAGCGTGCATCCGTAATGCATTCCGTTAGTTCCCGCAAGTTTATTTAGGCATGTTTGAGGTGTGTGTAAGGTTTCATAGCGGTTGGTTAAGCGGTTTACCGATTCACTACTCAAAACCCCAAAAACTTCGTTTTTTCATGCCTAAGTGACTAAAGAGTCATTTTTTCACATTTTTTGTGAACCGTGAATCCGTTATGCATTCTGTTAGTTCCCGAAAGTTTATTTAGGCATGTTTGAGGTGCATGTAAGATTTCGTGGCGTTTGGTTAAGCGGTTTACCGTTTTAATACTCAAAACCCCTAAAACTAAGAATTTTCAAGTTTAAGTGATCCTAAAGTCATTTTTTCGCATTATTTGCGAAGCGTGAATACGTAATGCATTCCGTTAGTTCCCACAAGTTTATTTAGGCGTGTTTGAGGTTTGTGTAAGGTTTCATGGCGGTTGGTTAAGCGGTTTACCGATTCACTACTCAAAACCCCAAAAACTTTGTTTTTTCAAGCCTAAGTGACTAATGAGTCATTTTTTCACATTTTTTGTGAACCGTGAATCCGTTATGCATTCCGTTAGTTCCCACAAGTTTATTTAGGCATGTTTGAGGTGCGTGTAAGGTTTCGTGGAATTTGGTTAAGCGGTTTACCGTTTCACTACTCAAAACCCCTAAAACTATGAATTTTCAAGTTTAAGTGATCCTAAAGTCATTTTTTTGCATTATTTGCGAAGCGTGCATCCGTTATGCATTCCTTTAGTTCCCACAAGTTTATTTAGGCGTGTTTGAGGTGCGTGTAAGGTTTTTTGGCGTTTGGTTAAACGGTTTATCGTTTCACTACTCAAAGCCCATAAAACTAAGAATTTTCAAGTTTAAGTGATCCTAAAGTCATTTTTTCACATTACTTGCGAAGCGTGAATTCGTATAGCATTCCGTAGGTTCCATAAAATTTATATAGGCATGTTTGAGGTGCGTGTAAGGTTTTGTGGCGTTTAGTTAAGCGGTTTACCGTTTCATTACTCAAAGCCCCTAAAACTAAGAATTTTCAAGTTTAAGTGATCCTAAAGTCATTTTTTGCATTATTTGCGAAGCGTGCATCCGTAATGCATTCCGTTAGTTCCCGCAAGTTTATTTAGGCATGTTTGAGGTGTGTGTAAGGTTTCATAGCGGTTGGTTAAGCGGTTTACCGATTCACTACTCAAAACCCCAAAAACTTCGTTTTTTCATGCCTAAGTGACTAAAGAGTCATTTTTCACATTTTTTGTGAACCGTGAATCCGTTATGCATTCTGTTAGTTCCCGAAAGTTTATTTAGGCATGTTTGAGGTGCATGTAAGATTTCGTGGCGTTTGGTTAAGCGGTTTACCGTTTTACTACTCAAAACCCCTAAAACTAAGAATTTTCAAGTTTAAGTGATCCTAAAGTCATTTTTTCGCATTATTTGCGAAGCGTGAATACGTAATGCATTCCGTTAGTTCCCACAAGTTTATTTAGGCGTGTTTGAGGTGCGTGTAAGGTTTTTTGGCGTTTGGTTAAACGGTTTATCGTTTCACTACTCAAAGCCCCTAAAACTAAGAATTTTCAAGTTTAAGTGATCCTAAAGTCATTTTTTCGCATTATTTGCGAATCGTGAATCCGTAATGCATTCCGTAGGTTCCCTAAAGATTATTTAGGCATGTTTGAGGTTCGTGAAAGGTTTCGTGGAGTTTAGTTAAGCGGTTTACCGTTTCACTACTCAAAGCCCGTAAAACTAAAAAATTTCTAGTTTAAGTGATCCTAAAGTCATTTTTTTGCATTATTTGCGAAGCGTGCATCCGTAATGCATTCCGTTAGTTCCCACAAGTTTATTTAGGTATGTTTGAGGTACGTGTAAGGTTTCGTGGCGTTTGGTTAAGCGGTTTACCGTTTCACTACTCAAAACCACTAAAACTAAGAATTTTCAAGTTTAAGTGATCCTAAAGTCATTTTTTTTGCATTATTTGCGAAGCGTGCATCCGTAATGCATTCTGTTAGTTCCCGCAAGTTTATTTAGGCATGATTGAGGTGCATGTAAGGTTTCATGAGGGTTCGTTAAGCGGTTTACCGATTCACTACTCAAAACCCCCAAAAACTACGTTTTTTCAAGCCAGAGTGACTAAAGAGTCATTTTTTTGCATTTTTTGTGAACCGTGAATCCGTTATGCATTCTGTTAGTTCCCAAAAGTTTATTTAGGCATGTTTGAGGTGCGTGTAATATTTCGTAGCGTTTGGTTAAGCGGTTTACCATTTCAGTACTCAAAACCCCTAAAACTAAGAATTTTCAAGTTTAAGTGATCCTAAAGTCATTTTTTTGCATTATTTGCGAAGCGTGCATCCGTAATGCATTCCGTTAGTTCCCGCAAGTTTATTTAGGCATTTTTGAGGTGTGTGTAAGGTTTCATGGCGGTTGGTTAAGCGGTTTACCGATTCACTACTCAAAACCCCAAAAACTTCGTTTTTTCACGCCTAAGTGACTAATGAGTCATTTTTTCGCATTTTTTGTGAACCCTAAATCCGTTATGCATTCCGTTAGTTCCCGCAAGTTTATTTACGCATGTTTGAGGTGCGCGTATGGTTTCGTGGAATTTGGTTAAGCGGTTTACCATTTCACTACTCAAAACCCCTAAAACTATGAATTTTCAAGTTTAAGTGATCCTAAAGTCATTTTTTTGCATTATTTGCGAAGCGTGCATCCGTTATGTATTCCTTTAGTTCCCACAAGTTTATTTAGGTATGTTTGAGGTGTGTGTAAGGTTTCATGGCGGTTGGTTAAGCGGTTTACCGATTCACTACTCAAAACCCCAAAAACTTTGTTTTTTCAAGCCTAAGTGACTAATGAGTCATTTTTTCACATTTTTTGTGAACCGTGAATCCGTTATGCATTCCGTTAGTTCCCACAAGTTTATTTAGGCATGTTTGAGGTGCGTGTAAGGTTTCGTGGAATTTGGTTAAGCGGTTTACCGTTTCACTACTCAAAACCCCTAAAACTATGAATTTTCAAGTTTAAGTGATCCTAAAGTCATTTTTTTGCATTATTTGCGAAGCGTGCATCCGTTATGCATTCCTTTAGTTCCCACAAGTTTATTTAGGCGTGTTTGAGGTGCGTGTAAGGTTTTTTGGCGTTTGGTTAAACGGTTTATCGTTTCACTACTCAAAGCCCATAAAACTAAGAATTTTCAAGTTTAAGTGATCCTAAAGTCATTTTTTTGCATTATTTGCGAAGCGTGCATCCGTAATGCATTCCGTTAGTTCCCACAAGTTTATTTAGGTATGTTTGAGGTACGTGTAAGGTTTCGTGGCGTTTGGTTAAGCGGTTTACCGTTTCACTACTCAAAACCACTAAAACTAAGAATTTTCAAGTTTAAGTGATCCTAAAGTCATTTTTTTTGCATTATTTGCGAAGCGTGCATCCGTAATGCATTCTGTTAGTTCCCGCAAGTTTATTTAGGCATGATTGAGGTGCATGTAAGGTTTCATGAGGGTTCGTTAAGCGGTTTACCGATTCACTACTCAAAACCCCCAAAACTACGTTTTTTCAAGCCAGAGTGACTAAAGAGTCATTTTTTTGCATTTTTTGTGAACCGTGAATCCGTTATGCATTCTGTTAGTTCCCAAAAGTTTATTTAGGCATGTTTGAGGTGCGTGTAATATTTCGTAGCGTTTGGTTAAGCGGTTTACCATTTCAGTACTCAAAACCCCTAAAACTAAGAATTTTCAAGTTTAAGTGATCCTAAAGTCATTTTTTTGCATTATTTGCGAAGCGTGCATCCGTAATGCATTCCGTTAGTTCCCGCAAGTTTATTTAGGCATTTTTGAGGTGTGTGTAAGGTTTCATGGCGGTTGGTTAAGCGGTTTACCGATTCACTACTCAAAACCCCAAAAACTTCGTTTTTTCACGCCTAAGTGACTAATGAGTCATTTTTTTCGCATTTTTTGTGAACCCTAAATCCGTTATGCATTCCGTTAGTTCCCGCAAGTTTATTTACGCATGTTTGAGGTGCGCGTATGGTTTCGTGGAATTTGGTTAAGCGGTTTACCATTTCACTACTCAAAACCCCTAAAACTATGAATTTTCAAGTTTAAGTGATCCTAAAGTCATTTTTTTGCATTATTTGCGAAGCGTGCATCCGTTATGTATTCCTTTAGTTCCCACAAGTTTATTTAGGTATGTTTGAGGTGTGTGTAAGGTTTCATGGCGGTTGGTTAAGCGGTTTACCGATTCACTACTCAAAACCCCAAAAACTTTGTTTTTTCAAGCCTAAGTGACTAATGAGTCATTTTTTCACATTTTTTGTGAACCGTGAATCCGTTATGCATTCCGTTAGTTCCCACAAGTTTATTTAGGCATGTTTGAGGTGCGTGTAAGGTTTCGTGGAATTTGGTTAAGCGGTTTACCGTTTCACTACTCAAAACCCCTAAAACTATGAATTTTCAAGTTTAAGTGATCCTAAAGTCATTTTTTTGCATTATTTGCGAAGCGTGCATCCGTTATGCATTCCTTTAGTTCCCACAAGTTTATTTAGGCGTGTTTGAGGTGCGTGTAAGGTTTTTTGGCGTTTGGTTAAACGGTTTATCGTTTCACTACTCAAAGCCCATAAAACTAAGAATTTTCAAGTTTAAGTGATCCTAAAGTCATTTTTTCACATTACTTGCGAAGCGTGAATTCGTATAGCATTCCGTAGGTTCCATAAAGTTTATATAGGCATGTTTGAGGTGCGTGTAAGGTTTTGTGGCGTTTAGTTAAGCGGTTTACCGTTTCATTACTCAAAGCCCCTAAAACTAAGAATTTTCAAGTTTAAGTGATCCTAAAGTCATTTTTTTGCATTATTTGCGAAGCGTGCATCCGTAATGCATTCCGTTAGTTCCCGCAAGTTTATTTAGGCATGTTTGAGGTGTGTGTAAGGTTTCATAGCGGTTGGTTAAGCGGTTTACCGATTCACTACTCAAAACCCCAAAAACTTCGTTTTTTCATGCCTAAGTGACTAAAGAGTCATTTTTTCACATTTTTTGTGAACCGTGAATCCGTTATGCATTCTGTTAGTTCCCGAAAGTTTATTTAGGCATGTTTGAGATGCATGTAAGATTTCGTGGCGTTTGGTTAAGCGGTTTACCGTTTTATTACTCAAAACCCCTAAAACTAAGAATTTTCAAGTTTAAGTGATCCTAAAGTCATTTTTTCGCATTATTTGCGAAGCGTGAATACGTAATGCATTCCGTTAGTTCCCACAAGTTTATTTAGGCGTGTTTGAGGTGCGTGTAAGGTTTTTTGGCGTTTGGTTAAACGGTTTATCGTTTCACTACTCAAAGCCCCTAAAACTAAGAATTTTCAAGTTTAAGTGATCCTAAAGTCATTTTTTCGCATTATTTGCGAATCGTGAATCCGTAATGCATTCCGTAGGTTCCCTAAAGATTATTTAGGCATGTTTGAGGTGCGTGAAAGGTTTCGTGGCGTTTAGTTAAGCGGTTTACCGTTTCACTACTCAAAGCCCGTAAAACTAAAAAATTTCAAGTTTAAGTGATCCTAAAGTCATTTTTTTGCATTATTTGCGAAGCGTGCATCCGTAATGCATTCCGTTAGTTCCCACAAGTTTATTTAGGTATGTTTGAGGTACGTGTAAGGTTTCGTGGCGTTTGGTTAAGCGGTTTACCGTTTCACTACTCAAAACCACTAAAACTAAGAATTTTCAAGTTTAAGTGATCCTAAAGTCATTTTTTTTGCATTATTTGCGAAGCGTGCATCCGTAATGCATTCTGTTAGTTCCCGCAAGTTTATTTAGGCATGATTGAGGTGCATGTAAGGTTTCATGAGGATTCGTTAAGCGGTTTACCGATTCACTACTCAAAACCCCCAAAACTACGTTTTTTCAAGCCAGAGTGACTAAAGAGTCATTTTTTTGCATTTTTTGTGAACCGTGAATCCGTTATGCATTCTGTTAGTTCCCAAAAGTTTATTTAGGCATGTTTTAGGTGCGTGTAATATTTCGTAGCGTTTGGTTAAGCGGTTTACCATTTCAGTACTCAAAACCCCTAAAACTAAGAATTTTCAAGTTTAAGTGATCCTAAAGTCATTTTTTCGCATTATTTGCGAAGCGTGCATCCGTAATGCATTCCGTTAGTTCCCGCAAGTTTATTTAGGCATTTTTGAGGTGTGTGTAAGGTTTCATGGCGGTTGGTTAAGCGGTTTACCGATTCACTACTCAAAACCCCAAAAACTTCGTTTTTTCACGCCTAAGTGACTAATGAGTCATTTTTTCGCATTTTTTGTGAACCCTAAATCCGTTATGCATTCCGTTAGTTCCCGCAAGTTTATTTAGGCATGTTTGAGGTGCGCATATGGTTTCGTGGAATTTGGTTAAGCGGTTTACCGTTTCACTACTCAAAACCCCTAAAACTATGAATTTTCAAGTTTAAGTGATCCTAAAGTCATTTTTTTGCATTATTTGCGAAGCGTGCATCCGTTATGTATTCCTTTAGTTCCCACAAGTTTATTTAGGTATGTTTGAGGTGTGTGTAAGGTTTCATGGCGGTTGGTTAAGCGGTTTCCCGATTCACTACTCAAAACCCCAAAAACTTTGTTTTTTCAAGCCTAAGTGACTAATGAGTCATTTTTTCACATTTTTTGTGAACCGTGAATCCGTTATGCATTCCGTTAGTTCCCACAAGTTTATTTAGGCATGTTTGAGGTGCGTGTAAGGTTTCGTGGAATTTGGTTAAGCGGTTTACCGTTTCACTACTCAAAACCCCTAAAACTATGAATTTTCAAGTTTAAGTGATCCTAAAGTCATTTTTTTGCATTATTTGCGAAGCGTGCATCCGTTATGCATTCCTTTAGTTCCCACAAGTTTATTTAGGCGTGTTTGAGGTGCGTGTAAGGTTTTTTGGCGTTTGGTTAAACGGTTTATCGTTTCACTACTCAAAGCCCATAAAACTAAGAATTTTCAAGTTTAAGTGATCCTAAAGTCATTTTTTCACATTACTTGCGAAGCGTGAATTCGTATAGCATTCCGTAGGTTCCATAAAGTTTATATAGGCATGTTTGAGGTGCGTGTAAGGTTTTGTGGCGTTTAGTTAAGCGGTTTACCGTTTCATTACTCAAAGCCCCTAAAACTAAGAATTTTCAAGTTTAAGTGATCCTAAAGTCATTTTTTTGCATTATTTGCGAAGCGTGCATCCGTAATGCATTCCGTTAGTTCCCGCAAGTTTATTTAGGCATGTTTGAGGTGTGTGTAAGGTTTCATAGCGGTTGGTTAAGCGGTTTACCGATTCACTACTCAAAACCCCAAAAACTTCGTTTTTTCATGCCTAAGTGACTAAAGAGTCATTTTTTCACATTTTTTGTGAACCGTGAATCCGTTATGCATTCTGTTAGTTCCCGAAAGTTTATTTAGGCATGTTTGAGGTGCATGTAAGATTTCGTGGCGTTTGGTTAAGCGGTTTACCGTTTTACTACTCAAAACCCCTAAAACTAAGAATTTTCAAGTTTAAGTGATCCTAAAGTCATTTTTTCGCATTATTTGCGAAGCGTGAATACGTAATGCATTCCGTTAGTTCCCACAAGTTTATTTAGGCGTGTTTGAGGTGCGTGTAAGGTTTTTTGGCGTTTGGTTAAACGGTTTATCGTTTCACTACTCAAAGCCCCTAAAACTAAGAATTTTCAAGTTTAAGTGATCCTAAAGTCATTTTTTCGCATTATTTGCGAATCGTGAATCCGTAATGCATTCCGTAGGTTCCCTAAAGATTATTTAGGCATGTTTGAGGTGCGTGAAAGGTTTCGTGGCGTTTAGTTAAGCGGTTTACCGTTTCACTACTCAAAGCCCGTAAAACTAAAAAATTTCAAGTTTAAGTGATCCTAAAGTCATTTTTTTGCATTATTTGCGAAGCGTGCATCCGTAATGCATTCCGTTAGTTCCCACAAGTTTATTTAGGTATGTTTGAGGTACGTGTAAGGTTTCGTGGCGTTTGGTTAAGCGGTTTACCGTTTCACTACTCAAAACCACTAAAACTAAGAATTTTCAAGTTTAAGTGATCCTAAAGTCATTTTTTTTGCATTATTTGCGAAGCGTGCATCCGTAATGCATTCTGTTAGTTCCCGCAAGTTTATTTAGGCATGATTGAGGTGCATGTAAGGTTTCATGAGGATTCGTTAAGCGGTTTACCGATTCACTACTCAAAACCCCCAAAACTACGTTTTTTCAAGCCAGAGTGACTAAAGAGTCATTTTTTTGCATTTTTTGTGAACCGTGAATCCGTTATGCATTCTGTTAGTTCCCAAAAGTTTATTTAGGCATGTTTTAGGTGCGTGTAATATTTCGTAGCGTTTGGTTAAGCGGTTTACCATTTCAGTACTCAAAACCCCTAAAACTAAGAATTTTCAAGTTTAAGTGATCCTAAAGTCATTTTTTCGCATTATTTGCGAAGCGTGCATCCGTAATGCATTCCGTTAGTTCCCGCAAGTTTATTTAGGCATTTTTGAGGTGTGTGTAAGGTTTCATGGCGGTTGGTTAAGCGGTTTACCGATTCACTACTCAAAACCCCAAAAACTTCGTTTTTTCACGCCTAAGTGACTAATGAGTCATTTTTTCGCATTTTTTGTGAACCCTAAATCCGTTATGCATTCCGTTAGTTCCCGCAAGTTTATTTAGGCATGTTTGAGGTGCGCATATGGTTTCGTGGAATTTGGTTAAGCGGTTTACCGTTTCACTACTCAAAACCCCTAAAACTATGAATTTTCAAGTTTAAGTGATCCTAAAGTCATTTTTTTGCATTATTTGCGAAGCGTGCATCCGTTATGTATTCCTTTAGTTCCCACAAGTTTATTTAGGTATGTTTGAGGTGTGTGTAAGGTTTCATGACGGTTGGTTAAGCGGTTTACCGATTCACTACTCAAAACCCCAAAAACTTCGTTTTTTCACGCCAAAGTGACTAATGAGTCATTTTTTCGCATTTTTTGTGAACCCTAAATCCGTTATGCATTCCGTTAGTTCCCGCAAGTTTATTTAGGCATGTTTGAGGTACGCGTATGGTTTCGTGGAATTTGGTTAAGCGGTTTACCGTTTCACTACTCAAAACCCCTAAAACTATGAATTTTCAAGTTTAAGTGATCCTAAAGTCATTTTTTTGCATTATTTGCGAAGCGTGCATCCGTTATGTATTCCTTTAGTTCCCACAAGTTTATTTAGGTATGTTTGAGGTGTGTGTAAGGTTTCATGGTGGTTGGTTAAGCGGTTTAAAAACTTTGTTTTTTCAAGCCTAAGTGACTAATGAGTCATTTTTTCGCATTTTTTGTGAACCGTGAATCCGTTATGCATTCCGTTAGTTCCCACAAGTTTATTTAGGCATGTTTGAGGTGCGTGTAAGGTTTCGTGGAATTTGGTTAAGCGGTTTACCGTTTCACTACTCAAAACCCCTAAAACTATGAATTTTCAAGTTTAAGTGATCCTAAAGTCATTTTTTTGCATTATTTGCGAAGCGTGCATCCGTAATGCATTCCGTTAGTTCCCACAAGTTTATTTAGGTATGTTTGAGGTACGTGTAAGGTTTCGTGGCGTTTGGTTAAGCGGTTTACCGTTTCACTACTCAAAACCACTAAAACTAAGAATTTTCAAGTTTAAGTGATCCTAAAGTCATTTTTTTTGCATTATTTGCGAAGCGTGCATCCGTAATGCATTCTGTTAGTTCCCGCAAGTTTATTTAGGCATGATTGAGGTGCATGTAAGGTTTCATGAGGGTTCGTTAAGCGGTTTACCGATTCACTACTCAAAACCCCCAAAACTACGTTTTTTCAAGCCAGAGTGACTAAAGAGTCATTTTTTTGCATTTTTTGTGAACCGTTAATCCGTTATGCATTCTGTTAGTTCCCAAAAGTTTATTTAGGCATGTTTGAGGTGCGTGTAATATTTCGTAGCGTTTGGTTAAGCGGTTTACCATTTCAGTACTCAAAACCCCTAAAACTAAGAATTTTCAAGTTTAAGTGATCCTAAAGTCATTTTTTCGCATTATTTGCGAAGCGTGCATCCGTAATGCATTCCGTTAGTTCCCGCAAGTTTATTTAGGCATTTTTGAGGTGTGTGTAAGGTTTCATGGCGGTTGGTTAAGCGGTTTACCGATTCACTACTCAAAACCCCAAAAACTTCGTTTTTTCACGCCTAAGTGACTAATGAGTCATTTTTTCGCATTTTTTGTGAACCCTAAATCCGTTATGCATTCCGTTAGTTCCCGCAAGTTTATTTAGGCATGTTTGAGGTGCGCGTATGGTTTCGTGGAATTTGGTTAAGCGGTTTACCGTTTCACTACTCAAAACCCCTAAAACTATGAATTTTCAAGTTTAAGTGATCCTAAAGTCATTTTTTTGCATTATTTGCGAAGCGTGCATCCGTTATGTATTCCTTTAGTTCCCACAAGTTTATTTAGGTATGTTTGAGGTGTGTGTAAGGTTTCATGGCGGTTGGTTAAGCGGTTTACCGATTCACTACTCAAAACCCCAAAAACTTTGTTTTTTCAAGCCTAAGTGACTAATGAGTCATTTTTTCACATTTTTTGTGAACCGTGAATCCGTTATGCATTCCGTTAGTTCCCACAAGTTTATTTAGGCATGTTTGAGGTGCGTGTAAGGTTTCGTGGAATTTGGTTAAGCGGTTTACCGTTTCACTACTCAAAACCCCTAAAACTATGAATTTTCAAGTTTAAGTGATCCTAAAGTCATTTTTTCGCATTATTTGCGAATCGTGAATCCGTAATGCATTCCGTAGGTTCCCTAAAGATTATTTAGGCATGTTTGAGGTGCGTGAAAGGTTTCGTGGCGTTTAGTTAAGCGGTTTACCGTTTCACTACTCAAAGCCCGTAAAACTAAAAAATTTCAAGTTTAAGTGATCCTAAAGTCATTTTTTTGCATTATTTGCGAAGCGTGCATCCGTAATGCATTCCGTTAGTTCCCACAAGTTTATTTAGGTATGTTTGAGGTACGTGTAAGGTTTCGTGGCGTTTGGTTAAGCGGTTTACCGTTTCACTACTCAAAACCACTAAAACTAAGAATTTTCAAGTTTAAGTGATCCTAAAGTCATTTTTTTTGCATTATTTGCGAAGCGTGCATCCGTAATGCATTCTGTTAGTTCCCGCAAGTTTATTTAGGCATGATTGAGGTGCATGTAAGGTTTCATGAGGATTCGTTAAGCGGTTTACCGATTCACTACTCAAAACCCCCAAAACTACGTTTTTTCAAGCCAGAGTGACTAAAGAGTCATTTTTTTGCATTTTTTGTGAACCGTGAATCCGTTATGCATTCTGTTAGTTCCCAAAAGTTTATTTAGGCATGTTTTAGGTGCGTGTAATATTTCGTAGCGTTTGGTTAAGCGGTTTACCATTTCAGTACTCAAAACCCCTAAAACTAAGAATTTTCAAGTTTAAGTGATCCTAAAGTCATTTTTTCGCATTATTTGCGAAGCGTGCATCCGTAATGCATTCCGTTAGTTCCCGCAAGTTTATTTAGGCATTTTTGAGGTGTGTGTAAGGTTTCATGGCGGTTGGTTAAGCGGTTTACCGATTCACTACTCAAAACCCCAAAAACTTCGTTTTTTCACGCCTAAGTGACTAATGAGTCATTTTTTCGCATTTTTTGTGAACCCTAAATCCGTTATGCATTCCGTTAGTTCCCGCAAGTTTATTTAGGCATGTTTGAGGTGCGCATATGGTTTCGTGGAATTTGGTTAAGCGGTTTACCGTTTCACTACTCAAAACCCCTAAAACTATGAATTTTCAAGTTTAAGTGATCCTAAAGTCATTTTTTTGCATTATTTGCGAAGCGTGCATCCGTTATGTATTCCTTTAGTTCCCACAAGTTTATTTAGGTATGTTTGAGGTGTGTGTAAGGTTTCATGACGGTTGGTTAAGCGGTTTACCGATTCACTACTCAAAACCCCAAAAACTTCGTTTTTTCACGCCAAAGTGACTAATGAGTCATTTTTTCGCATTTTTTGTGAACCCTAAATCCGTTATGCATTCCGTTAGTTCCCGCAAGTTTATTTAGGCATGTTTGAGGTACGCGTATGGTTTCGTGGAATTTGGTTAAGCGGTTTACCGTTTCACTACTCAAAACCCCTAAAACTATGAATTTTCAAGTTTAAGTGATCCTAAAGTCATTTTTTTGCATTATTTGCGAAGCGTGCATCCGTTATGTATTCCTTTAGTTCCCACAAGTTTATTTAGGTATGTTTGAGGTGTGTGTAAGGTTTCATGGTGGTTGGTTAAGCGGTTTAAAAACTTTGTTTTTTCAAGCCTAAGTGACTAATGAGTCATTTTTTCGCATTTTTTGTGAACCGTGAATCCGTTATGCATTCCGTTAGTTCCCACAAGTTTATTTAGGCATGTTTGAGGTGCGTGTAAGGTTTCGTGGAATTTGGTTAAGCGGTTTACCGTTTCACTACTCAAAACCCCTAAAACTATGAATTTTCAAGTTTAAGTGATCCTAAAGTCATTTTTTTGCATTATTTGCGAAGCGTGCATCCGTAATGCATTCCGTTAGTTCCCACAAGTTTATTTAGGTATGTTTGAGGTACGTGTAAGGTTTCGTGGCGTTTGGTTAAGCGGTTTACCGTTTCACTACTCAAAACCACTAAAACTAAGAATTTTCAAGTTTAAGTGATCCTAAAGTCATTTTTTTTGCATTATTTGCGAAGCGTGCATCCGTAATGCATTCTGTTAGTTCCCGCAAGTTTATTTAGGCATGATTGAGGTGCATGTAAGGTTTCATGAGGGTTCGTTAAGCGGTTTACCGATTCACTACTCAAAACCCCCAAAACTACGTTTTTTCAAGCCAGAGTGACTAAAGAGTCATTTTTTTGCATTTTTTGTGAACCGTTAATCCGTTATGCATTCTGTTAGTTCCCAAAAGTTTATTTAGGCATGTTTGAGGTGCGTGTAATATTTCGTAGCGTTTGGTTAAGCGGTTTACCATTTCAGTACTCAAAACCCCTAAAACTAAGAATTTTCAAGTTTAAGTGATCCTAAAGTCATTTTTTCGCATTATTTGCGAAGCGTGCATCCGTAATGCATTCCGTTAGTTCCCGCAAGTTTATTTAGGCATTTTTGAGGTGTGTGTAAGGTTTCATGGCGGTTGGTTAAGCGGTTTACCGATTCACTACTCAAAACCCCAAAAACTTCGTTTTTTCACGCCTAAGTGACTAATGAGTCATTTTTTCGCATTTTTTGTGAACCCTAAATCCGTTATGCATTCCGTTAGTTCCCGCAAGTTTATTTAGGCATGTTTGAGGTGCGCGTATGGTTTCGTGGAATTTGGTTAAGCGGTTTACCGTTTCACTACTCAAAACCCCTAAAACTATGAATTTTCAAGTTTAAGTGATCCTAAAGTCATTTTTTTGCATTATTTGCGAAGCGTGCATCCGTTATGTATTCCTTTAGTTCCCACAAGTTTATTTAGGTATGTTTGAGGTGTGTGTAAGGTTTCATGGCGGTTGGTTAAGCGGTTTAAAAACTTTGTTTTTTCAAGCCTAAGTGACTAATGAGTCATTTTTTCGCATTTTTTGTGAACCGTGAATCCGTTATGCATTCCGTTAGTTCCCACAAGTTTATTTAGGCATGTTTGAGGTGCGTGTAAGGTTTCGTGGAATTTGGTTAAGCGGTTTACCGTTTCACTACTCAAAACCCCTAAAACTATGAATTTTCAAGTTTAAGTGATCCTAAAGTCATTTTTTTGCATTATTTGCGAAGCGTGCATCCGTTATGCATTCCTTTAGTTCCCACAAGTTTATTTAGGCGTGTTTGAGGTGCGTGTAAGGTTTTTTGGCGTTTGGTTAGACGGTTTATCGTTTCACTACTCAAAGCCCATAAAACTAAGAATTTTCAAGTTTAAGTGATCCTAAAGTCATTTTTTCACATTACTTGCGAAGCGTGAATTCGTATAGCATTCCGTAGGTTCCATAAAGTTTATATAGGCATGTTTGAGGTGCGTGTAAGGTTTTGTGGCGTTTAGTTAAGCGGTTTACCGTTTCATTACTCAAAGCCCCTAAAACTAAGAATTTTCAAGTTTAAGTGATCCTAAAGTCATTTTTTTGCATTATTTGCGAAGCGTGCATCCGTAATGCATTCCGTTAGTTCCCGCAAGTTTATTTAGGCATGTTTGAGGTGTGTGTAAGGTTTCATAGCGGTTGGTTAAGGGGTTTACCGATTCACTACTCAAAACCCCAAAAACTTCGTTTTTTCATGCCTAAGTGACTAAAGAGTCATTTTTTCACATTTTTTGTGAACCGTGAATCCGTTATGCATTCTGTTAGTTCCCGAAAGTTTATTTAGGCATGTTTGAGGTGCATGTAAGATTTCGTGGCGTTTGGTTAAGCGGTTTACCGTTTTACTACTCAAAACCCCTAAAACTAAGAATTTTCAAGTTTAAGTGATCCTAAAGTCATTTTTTCGCATTATTTGCGAAACGTGAATACGTAATGCATTCCGTTAGTTCCCACAAGTTTATTTAGGCGTGTTTGAGGTGCGTGTAAGGTTTTTTGGCGTTTGGTTAAACGGTTTATCGTTTCACTACTCAAAGCCCCTAAAACTAAGAATTTTCAAGTTTAAGTGATCCTAAAGTCATTTTTTCGCATTATTTGCGAATCGTGAATCCGTAATGCATTCCGTAGGTTCCCTAAAGATTATTTAGGCATGTTTGAGGTGCGTGAAAGGTTTCGTGGCGTTTAGTTAAGCGGTTTACCATTTCACTACTCAAAGCCCGTAAAACTAAAAAATTTCAAGTTTAAGTGATCCTAAAGTCATTTTTTTGCATTATTTGCGAAGCGTGCATCCGTAATGCATTCCGTTAGTTCCCACAAGTTTATTTAGGTATGTTTGAGGTACGTGTAAGGTTTCGTGGCGTTTGGTTAAGCGGTTTACCATTTCAGTACTCAAAACCCCTAAAACTAAGAATTTTCAAGTTTAAGTGATCCTAAAGTCATTTTTTCGCATTATTTGCGAAGCGTGCATCCGTAATGCATTCCGTTAGTTCCCGCAAGTTTATTTAGGCATTTTTGAGGTGTGTGTTAGGTTTCATGGCGGTTGGTTAAGCGGTTTACCGATTCACTACTCAAAACCCCAAAAACTTCGTTTTTTCACGCCTAAGTGACTAATGAGTCATTTTTTCGCATTTTTTGTGAACCCTAAATCCGTTATGCATTCCGTTAGTTCCCGCAAGTTTATTTAGGCATGTTTGAGGTGCGCGTATGGTTTCGTGGAATTTGGTTAAGCGGTTTACCGTTTCACTACTCAAAACCCCTAAAACTATGAATTTTCAAGTTTAAGTGATCCTAAAGTCATTTTTTTGCATTATTTGCGAAGCGTGCATCCGTTATGTATTCCTTTAGTTCCCACAAGTTTATTTAGGTATGTTTGAGGTGTGTGTAAGGTTTCATGGCGGTTGGTTAAGCGGTTTACCGATTCACTACTCAAAACCCCAAAAACTTCGTTTTTTCACGCCTAAGTGACTAATGAGTCATTTTTTCGCATTTTTTGTGAACCCTAAATCCGTTATGCATTCCGTTAGTTCCTGCAAGTTTATTTAGGCATGTTTGAGGTGCGCGTATGGTTTCGTGGAATTTGGTTAAGCGGTTTACCGTTTCACTACTCAAAACCCCTAAAACTATGAATTTTCAAGTTTAAGTGATCCTAAAGTCATTTTTTTGCATTATTTGCGAAGCGTGCATCCGTTATGTATTCCTTTAGTTCCCACAAGTTTATTTAGGTATGTTTGAGGTGTGTGTAAGGTTTCATGGCGGTTGGTTAAGCGGTTTAAAAACTTTGTTTTTTCAAGCCTAAGTGACTAATGAGTCATTTTTTCGCATTTTTTGTGAACCGTGAATCCGTTATGCATTCCGTTAGTTCCCACAAGTTTATTTAGGCATGTTTGAGGTGCGTGTAAGGTTTCGTGGAATTTGGTTAAGCGGTTTACCGTTTCACTACTCAAAACCCCTAAAACTATGAATTTTCAAGTTTAAGTGATCCTAAAGTCATTTTTTTGCATTATTTGCGAAGCGTGCATCCGTTATGCATTCCTTTAGTTCCCACAAGTTTATTTAGGCGTGTTTGAGGTGCGTGTAAAGTTTTTTGGCGTTTGGTTAGACGGTTTATCGTTTCACTACTCAAAGCCCATAAAACTAAGAATTTTCAAGTTTAAGTGATCCTAAAGTCATTTTTTCACATTACTTGCGAAGCGTGAATTCGTATAGCATTCCGTAGGTTCCATAAAGTTTATATAGGCATGTTTGAGGTGCGTGTAAGGTTTTGTGGCGTTTAGTTAAGCGGTTTACCGTTTCATTACTCAAAGCCCCTAAAACTAAGAATTTTCAAGTTTAAGTGATCCTAAAGTCATTTTTTTGCATTATTTGCGAAGCGTGCATCCGTAATGCATTCCGTTAGTTCCCGCAAGTTTATTTAGGCATGTTTGAGGTGTGTGTAAGGTTTCATAGCGGTTGGTTAAGGGGTTTACCGATTCACTACTCAAAACCCCAAAAACTTCGTTTTTTCATGCCTAAGTGACTAAAGAGTCATTTTTTCACATTTTTTGTGAACCGTGAATCCGTTATGCATTCTGTTAGTTCCCGAAAGTTTATTTAGGCATGTTTGAGGTGCATGTAAGATTTCGTGGCGTTTGGTTAAGCGGTTTACCGTTTTACTACTCAAAACCCCTAAAACTAAGAATTTTCAAGTTTAAGTGATCCTAAAGTCATTTTTTCGCATTATTTGCGAAACGTGAATACGTAATGCATTCCGTTAGTTCCCACAAGTTTATTTAGGCGTGTTTGAGGTGCGTGTAAGGTTTTTTGGCGTTTGGTTAAACGGTTTATCGTTTCACTACTCAAAGCCCCTAAAACTAAGAATTTTCAAGTTTAAGTGATCCTAAAGTCATTTTTTCGCATTATTTGCGAATCGTGAATCCGTAATGCATTCCGTAGGTTCCCTAAAGATTATTTAGGCATGTTTGAGGTGCGTGAAAGGTTTCGTGGCGTTTAGTTAAGCGGTTTACCGTTTCACTACTCAAAGCCCGTAAAACTAAAAAATTTCAAGTTTAAGTGATCCTAAAGTCATTTTTTTGCATTATTTGCGAAGCGTGCATCCGTAATGCATTCCGTTAGTTCCCACAAGTTTATTTAGGTATGTTTGAGGTACGTGTAAGGTTTCGTGGCGTTTGGTTAAGCGGTTTACCATTTCAGTACTCAAAACCCCTAAAACTAAGAATTTTCAAGTTTAAGTGATCCTAAAGTCATTTTTTCGCATTATTTGCGAAGCGTGCATCCGTAATGCATTCCGTTAGTTCCCGCAAGTTTATTTAGGCATTTTTGAGGTGTGTGTTAGGTTTCATGGCGGTTGGTTAAGCGGTTTACCGATTCACTACTCAAAACCCCAAAAACTTCGTTTTTTCACGCCTAAGTGACTAATGAGTCATTGTTTTCGCATTTTTGTGAACCCTAAATCCGTATGCATTCTGTTAGTTCCCGCAAGTTTATTTAGGCATGTTGAGGTGCGCGTATGGTTTCGTGGAATTTGGTTAAGCGGTTTACCGTTTCACTACTCAAAACCCCTAAAACTATGAATTTTCAAGTTTAAGTGATCCTAAAGTCATTTTTTTGCATTATTTGCGAAGCGTGCATCCGTTATGTATTCCTTTAGTTCCCACAAGTTTATTTAGGTATGTTTGAGGTGTGTGTAAGGTTTCATGGCGGTTGGTTAAGCGGTTTAAAAACTTTGTTTTTTTCAAGCCAAAGTGACTAATGAGTCATTTTTTTCGCATTTTTGTGAACCGTGAATCCGTTATGCATTCCGTTAGTTCCCACAAGTTTATTTAGGCATGTATGAGGTGCGTGTAAGGTTTCGTGGAATTTGGTTAAGCGGTTTACCGTTTCACTACTCAAAACCCCTAAAACTATGAATTTTCAAGTTTAAGTGATCCTAAAGTCATTTTTTTGCATTATTTGCGAAGCGTGCATCCGTTATGCATTCCTTTAGTTCCCACAAGTTTATTTAGGCGTGTTTGAGGTGCGTGTAAGGTTTTTTGGCGTTTGGTTAAACGGTTTATCGTTTCACTACTCAAAGCCCATAAAACTAAGAATTTTCAAGTTTAAGTGATCCTAAAGTCATTTTTTCACATTACTTGCGAAGCGTGAATTCGTATAGCATTCCGTAGGTTCCCATAAGTTTATATAGGCATGTTTGAGGTGCGTGTAAGGTTTTGTGGCGTTTAGTTAAGCGGTTTACCGTTTCATTACTCAAAGCCCCTAAAACTAAGAATTTTCAAGTTTAAGTGATCCTAAAGTCATTTTTTTGCATTATTTGCGAAGCGTGCATCCGTAATGCATTCCGTTAGTTCCCGCAAGTTTATTTAGGCATGTTTGAGGTGTGTGTAAGGTTTCATAGCGGTTGGTTAAGCGGTTTACCGATTCACTACTCAAAACCCCAAAAACTTCGTTTTTTCATGCCTAAGTGACTAAAGAGTCATTTTTTCACATTTTTTGTGAACCGTGAATCCGTTATGCATTCTGTTAGTTCCCGAAAGTTTATTTAGGCATGTTTGAGGTGCATGTAAGATTTCGTGGCGTTTGGTTAAGCGGTTTACCGTTTTACTACTCAAAACCCCTAAAACTAAGAATTTTCAAGTTTAAGTGATCCTAAAGTCATTTTTTCGCTTTATTTGCGAAGCGTGAATACGTAATGCATTCCGTTAGTTCCCACAAGTTTATTTAGGCGTGTTTGAGGTGCGTGTAAGGTTTTTTGGCGTTTGGTTAAACGGTTTATCGTTTCACTACTCAAAGCCCCTAAAACTAAGAATTTTCAAGTTTAAGTGATCCTAAAGTCATTTTTTCGCATTATTTGCGAATCGTGAATCCGTAATGCATTCCGTAGGTTCCCTAAAGATTATTTAGGCATGTTTGAGGTGCGTGAAAGGTTTTGTGGCGTTTAGTTAAGCGGTTTACCGTTTCACTACTCAAAGCCCGTAAAACTAAAAAATTTCAAGTTTAAGTGATCCTAAAGTCATTTTTTTGCATTATTTGCGAAGCGTGCATCCGTAATGCATTCCGTTAGTTCCCACAAGTTTATTTAGGTATTTTTGAGGTACGTGTAAGGTTTCGTGGCGTTTGGTTAAGCGGTTTACCGTTTCACTACTCAAAACCACTAAAACTAAGAATTTTCAAGTTTAAGTGATCCTAAAGTCATTTTTTTTGCATTATTTGCGAAGCGTGCATCCGTAATGCATTCTGTTAGTTCCCGCAAATTTATTTAGGCATGATTGAGGTGCATGTAAGGTTTCATGAGGATT